>JAQFVV010002483.1:0-25115 GCA_028023455.1 Epiperipatus broadwayi | reverse complement strand
CTTTTCTGTTTATCATTTTAATAATAATGATGTGAAAGCTAAACACCTTCAAACAGATACGCTTTAAACATGCTTACGTGACAGCCAATCAGCTGGAATAATGACATCACATGGGACTCTACATTTTAATAATAAAAAATGTAAATATTGAATACAATAACTTAGATTCAGCCATATTGTTTGTACCACGTGTTGGAAGTCCCTGAGCCCCTGAAAATGGATAATTTAAAATAAAATGGGTGGTAAGCTTTCCAGCAGTACCCAATAAATTACCTTATGAGATAAATGGCACCAAACATCATTCAATTAAGGTGGGCATGTTATTACAAAATATAAATGGAGTGATTCCTTATTTAGACAATATAGTACTTACTGTGCAATTGAAAGAAGGCTGAAAATGAGTTATGGAAGTGTACTCAATGCTAAATAAAATGGGAACTAGATTAAAAGCTGTCAAGTGCACTTTGACAACTTTGGAAATAAAATATTGGGGACATATGACAAATAACGATGGAAGATACCCCCAACTCTGAGAAAGTGGCAGCCATAAAAGAAATAAATCATCACCCCAATGTATGTAAAAATTTATAAGCTTTTTTGGAATTGTTGGGAGCCATAAAAAAATCATCACTCTAATGTATGTAAATAACTGTTGAATTTCTAGGAAAGATTTAACAGGGAAATCACATGTATTAAGGCTATTGTATGAATTATTGCATAAAAGTAAACACAGGAAATGAACTGATGAGCACAAAATAGAAATCCAGAAAGCCAATGATTCATTGACATCAGAGTAACTCTTAGTGCATTATCATAGTTATCTGGAGGTGACAATTACTATATATATTTGGAATAGGCAATGTTATTTTGCACAAACATGGTGAAGGCGAATGTCCAATCACATGCCTACACAACTTTATCATTGAAAAAATTAGTCAATTAGTTAAGCAAACTCTGGCTATAATATTTGCCATAAAAAATGTCATCAACACATATATGGACATATGGATCATAATCCTAAGTACACATGTTGGATGCAATAGATATCTAAATATTTCTAAAACCACTGAATAGACACAGATCCTAGATAAAGAAGATAAAGAATCAGATCCAAAATGTTGACTAAGGTTTGTTGCTATGGCAATTTGGAATGTTCATGCACTTATCAATCTGTAATGGCTGTACTCTGATGATTAATCAAGTACTCATATCAGCAAAATAA
Source organism: Epiperipatus broadwayi (assembly GCA_028023455.1). Taxonomy (NCBI): domain Eukaryota; kingdom Metazoa; phylum Onychophora; class Udeonychophora; order Euonychophora; family Peripatidae; genus Epiperipatus; species Epiperipatus broadwayi. Next base: position 23,893 of record JAQFVV010002483.1, on the reverse strand, counting down.
CAAAAACAAGCATTAAAGTTATTACATAACGGACATCCTGAAATAGTACAGATGAAGGTGGTCAAACATTCATATGGGTGATAACCTAAAATAAATGGTGAAATTGCATAGACAGTAAAACCTTGCCACGACTGCCAATCTGTGGCTCATTTACAGATCAAAATTTACAAACCATGGATTGGGGACAAAAAACTTGGAATGTATCCATATGGATTATGGCAGGACTTTTAAACAAACATCTAATATTGATAATAGTAAATTTATATAGCAGATAGGTAAAGTATAAGCTCGTCAAAACTACAAGTAATAAATTTACTATAAAAGCCATACAGAAAGTATTTATCACTCATGAATTTTCCGAGATCCTGATATCATATAATGGGACAAAGTTCACTTACACACACTTTGAAATCTGCCTTGAGAAAAGTAATAGCTATGAATATAGAAGAAGCATTGATAGAAATCATATTTTATCAACATTTAGTCCCTAGTGCAACAAATCAAAAAAACACCTGCAAAGTTTATGCATAGTCGAAAATGGCATACTCATTTATATCAATGATAAAGGGAAAAAAAAAAAAGATAGAGCTTTGAACTCACAGCAATAATTACAGAAGAAATATTGGATAATCTAACCACTTTAATGTGAAGAGAATACTTAGAAACAAGTTAAAGTACTCATTTGGTGATTTTCATGGGTAAACTATACATTAAAATGTAATTTATAACACATTAAATAAAAAATCATAGAAATATCTAAAATAACTGCTGGAGTCCAATTTCTGGTTGAATATTAAAAGCAAGGATAATTGTGATCTTAATTTTTTGAAAGATTAGATAAATAAAAATAATTAGGCACTGTTAGCTCAGTTGTTTTGAATATCATACTGTTCCCACATTTAATGGCTTTTATTCTAACCATTAAAAAAAGATAATAACAAGAATAATGGTTAAATACCATCTCTCAGTTTTGAGGATATTTTGGGATTTCGGTTGTTGTGACATAATCGTTTGTCCATAATTATTCTAAAACTTTATAATTATTACTTTTTAGCAAACTTTATACTTAAAAAAATTAGTTTCTTAATTTGAAAAAAAAAAAAGGATTATGAATACGTACATTGCGAATATATTTGGACGTATCACTTTAGCGGCTGCAGAAAGGAGTTTGCTATTAACTGAAAGGAGACCCTTTGATTCCTCTTGGAGGCCTTAAAGGAACCGAGCAAAGCAAATTCCTAATGTCCACTCCATACGTTCTTGTCGTTGCAGCTGTTATTACTATGTGATTATTCATATAGTATACGAACATGGATGGGCTGCTCACCAACATGCATTAGCCAGCGTGGTGAGTTTATTGGCTTTTTACCTCTGAGTTTAAGATCAAGAAACACCATGGTCTTTCTTCTCAGTGCCTAATAAGGCAGAATGAATGTTTGTGTAAATGATAAATATTTTTCCAATACATATATACAATTATGATAGACAAAAATAAAGCATGGCCCTTATTCCCAGGAGGCTGTAAAGTCACCAACCAAGGCAGCGGTTGGTGGCCGAAGGCGGAGGGTGCTAAGAATCCCCTGATTGCGGACCCAGGCTGCCATTTGATGACGACTTTTTATTTAGGTACTTACAACTGCAGATCACTTTCAAGTGAAGGAAGATTGCAAGAATTAGAAGAAGAACTGTCTTATATTAAATGGGACATTATTGGACTTTGTGAAGTTAGAAGAAAAGGAGAAGAAACAATTGATTTAAAAAGTGGACATATACTCTATTATAAAGGCACACATATTGGAAATACAAGTGGAGTAGGATTCATTATAAATAAAAAGTGGAAGAACAATATTGTGGAGATTGATGGTGTATCAGACAGAGTGGCAAGATTAGTTATACAACTTAATAGCAGATACCAAATGCAGATAATTCAGGTTTATGCCCCAACAAGTTCTCATAATGATGAAGTAGTAGAAGATTTTTATATGGATGTACAAAAGGCTTTTGATCAGAGTAAACAACATTTTAAAATTGTTATGGGAGACTTTAATGCTAGAATTGGTAGACAAATGAAAGATGAAATTGCTGTAGGTAATTTTGGTTATGGTAATAGAAATGAGAGAGGACATAGACTTGTGGAATTTGCAGAAAAAGAAAAACTTTATATTATGAATTCATTTTTTGAGAAAAATGTTAAAAGGAAATGGACATGGAAGCATCCAAATGAAGGTACAGCAGAATTGGATTATATTTTGACTAACAGAAAATACATATTTCAAGATTGTAATGTTCTTAATAAATTTAACACAGGAAGTGATCATCGATTAGTAAGGTGTAAGTTACGTGTTAATGTAAAACTAGAGAGACAAAAATTATTAAGAAAAACAATATTTACAGTTGATATTCCTAATCTTCAGAAACATTCTAATGAATTTAAATTAGAACTTACAAATAGGTTTCAAGTGTTAGGAGATTTTGAACATGATTCAGATTTGAATGAAATTAATATGAAAATAACTGATACACTTTTAAAAACTGCAACAAACATAGCTGGTAGAAAAAAGCAGCAATTGACTAATAAAATTTCTACTGAGACTAGAGAATTTATGAAGAAAAGAAGGAATATGAAGATATACAAAAATGATGTATTAAAAAGAATTGAATATCTCGAATTTTGTAAAATGGTACGGAAAAGAGTTGAAAATGATATAAGAAAGTATAACTGTGAAATAGCAAGGAAAGCTCTAGAAGAAAATAAAGTCTCAAAAATGTTAAACAACATTTTGGTATTGGTAGGAAATTTATATCTGCAATAAGAAAAAAAGATGGAATTATTACTAAAAAGAGAGATGACATCATGAAATTGGTAGAAGATTTTTATCAAGAATTATATAGTAATAAAGAACAAGTACCTCCTATATCTATTACATCTTCCGAATTGCCCAGAATTTTAAATGAAGAAGTGAGACATGCAATTAAGTGTATGAAGAAAGGAAAGGCTCCAGGAAATGATGGAATTGTAATTGATATATTAAAAGAAGCAGGTGAAGAAATAGAAACAATTTTAGCAAAGTTATATACCAAATGTCTAAATGATAAAGATGTACCGGAAGATTGGAAGAATGCAGTAATAATATTAATATTTAAAAAAGGTGATAAAGAAGATATTAGAAATTACAGACCTATCAGCCTTTTATCAGTTTTATATAAAATTTTTACCAAGATAATTACAACTCGTCTACAGAGAACTTTGGATTTCCACCAACCAAGAGAACAAGCTGGATTTAAAAGTGGTTTTAGTACAATAGATCATATCCAGGTATTGAGAGAAGTCATAGAAAGGACAAATGAATATGAGTTGTCATTATGTTTTGGATTTGTAGATTATGAAAAGGCATTCGATTCTATACACATTTCTTCAGTGATTAAAGCATTGGATCATCAAGGTATAGATCCAGGATATTGTCATATTTTAAAGAATATTTATAAAAATGCAACAGCAACAATTAGATTACATAATGATTCTGGAAAAATCAACATTGAGAAAGGTGTAAGACAAGGTGACTCCATATCTCCAAAACTCTTTACAGCAGTGCTACAAGAAGTATTTTGTGGATTAAAATGGGAAACTAAAGGAGTGAAAGTAAATGGAGAGTATTTAAGTCATTTAGATTTTGCAGATGATGTAGTTGTTTTTGCAAATAATGCTTCAGAGCTGCAGGAAATGTTGCAGGAGTTAGCAGATGAAAGTAGAAAAGTAGGACTAAAGATAAATGTTAAAAAGACTAAAGTAATGTTTAATCGATTTGCTCAAAATATGAAAATAAAGATTGATTATGAAGAATTAGAAGAAGTTAACAGTTACAAATACCTTGGTCAAATTATTAATACAGATGGAAACATAATGGAGGAAATTAATCATAGAATTAAACTTGGTTGGAGTGCTTTTGGTAGAAATAACTTGATACTAAAAGGAAATATGCCTATGTGTTTGAAAAGGATGGTTTTTAACAAATGTGTTTTACCAGTTCTTACTTATGGATCTGAGACTTGGACACTTAATAGAAGAGCAATACAGAGACTTCAGACCACTCAAAGGAGTATGGAGAGATGTATGTTAGGAGTAACAAGAAGAGATCGAAAACGCAATGTATGGGTAAGACAACAAACAGGTGTTACTGACCTTATTGAAAAAATTAAAAGATTGAAATGGAGTTGGGCTGGACATATTGCTAGAAGAGATGATAATAGATGGACAATTGAAATTTTAAACTGGATTCCAAGAGATTGTAAAAGACCCAGAAAGAGACCACATGTGAGATGGATGGATGAAATAAGAAAATGTGCAGGGGTGTTGTGGAGAAGAGAAGCTAAAGATCGGAGAAGATGGATTAAACTTGGAGAGACCTTCATCCTGCAGTGGATTGATAATGGTTGATGATGATGATGATGATCACTTTAGCAAACGATATATTTAAAATTTTTTTGAATTTTAAAATTTTATTATGAATTCGGTATACATAAAATATTTGGGGAATGAAAAAATTAGTAAGAGTAATTTTCGATATTGCTTATTTAATTCAAATCTTTTATTTACATCGTATTCATATTTTTTTTAAATTAACGTGAATACAAAAACTCATTTTTTTAAAGATAACGTTTGCTAATGGCGCTGCTGGAACGTAATGCCCGGTGATAATAATTCTAACTTTGTGAATTATTCGAACACTTTAGATTTATTTTTTTAAAGATTATTATTTATTCAATAAATTACTATAGGTAAATTAATTTTGATAAGAGATGCGTGTACGCAAGCCATCTATTGAAGGCACGCCACTGCTACGAAGTCATCAGTTATTATTACTTAATTAAACTAGTGTAATTACAACATTTACATATTTGCTCACAAAAAGCAATATAGTTATTTCAATTATGCATTCTCTTACGCAGTATTAACTTACGTTTTTAAATATCCAAACTACACATATTAATGCGTGAAATATATGTAGACCTTTAATAGTACATTACTTATAAACTCACCTTTTTACATGAGAAAGAGGTCAGTTCCTGTTTTCATCTTAAGGTTATCTTTTGCACCGCCATCTACTGGGATTATATAATATTCAAACAAATAAATGTTTTCCTGAAGGTTTGTGATGATAGTATTTTAGTTGTATTTATAAATACAGTTTCCATAATCTAATATTAAGTATTGAATGTCTTAGAAAAATTTAACTTTATTTAAATTTTCTAATTACGTTCAACTATTAGTAGTAGCAGACAGATTAATATATTAATTTTTTATATTAATTTTTATGACGTGTTAAATTAGAGATGCGCTGTCAAGAAAGAATGATTCATGCATTGAAAAAGTAAAAAATATTAATTTTAATTGTCCAATAAACGAACTGTTGTGCTTAAAATTAGCGTGTTTGTAAACTATTTAACATTTTTATTGATTTAACAAATTTATATATTAACGTCATTTACAAATAGCCCAAGAGTTTTTAAGATCTAAACTATTTAAAAAACCATACATTATAAATAATTGAAACAATTAAGTATTTATCTTTTTACATTTTATTTTTTCTGACTTTGAATCTTCTTTTTCACCATTTTTTTTGTATTTTTATTTGCGCCCACCGTTCCCGCTATTTTTTCCTATATTAAATTCATTTTTAAATTTTCGATAAATTTAGCTTTTCTCTAATAAGGATTAATCTGGTATTCCTAACTGTGGTATCTATCATAAAATACAATACAGTTTTGATTTCATTGTTACACATACACGAGCACGCCTCCCACGATTGTCTTTGGTTTGTTCATATACGTTTCATCACCAAAAACTGTTTTGTAACTTCTCTAAATTTTTGTCTATGTACTAATCTATACTGGCAGTTGATTTTTAATCTTATTTTAATAGTATAAATTTACCATAATATATATAATAACTGATACACAGGCTTAATATATACCATGTGTTTATATATGTAATATAGGGTATATGAGCACAGACTTTCACATGACCCACCACTCTCCACTCTATCTAATAACACTGATACACTCAAGCACATATATGCTGAAAAGGTAAATAATCACCAATATACGTATTTCATGCTAAACCAGCAATCATCAGTTGGTCCAGATTATCATCTCCCACACATATATACTATAAGTGCTCAGATATATATTAAGATAGACAATCTTCATACTTTAATGGACTGGCTCCAATCTACTACACACTTCAATTCTTCAATCGTCCATCCAATTGAAAATCTGATGATGGAATGCTCGAAGGCCACCCTAAGGCCGAGATTCTTGTCACACCCATGTTGATCCAAGGTCAATCTTAACCCCACATGTACAGGACATAATCCATTAAATACATATGCAAGGATGGGCAGACATCTCTACAATGTAATAACTGATACACAGGCTTAATATATACCATGTGTTTATATATGTAATATAGGGTATATGAGCACAGACTTTCACATGACACACCACTCTCCACTCTATCTAATAACACTGATACACTCAAGCACATATATGCTGAAAAGGTAAATAATCACCAATATACGTATTTCATGCTAAACCAGCAATCATCAGTTGGTCCAGATTATCATCAGATTTTCAATTGGATGGACGATTGAAGAATTGAAGTGTGTAGTAGATTGGAGCCAGTCCATTAAAGTATGAAGATTGTCTATCTTAATATATATCTGAGCACTTATAGTATATATGTGTGGGAGATGATAATCTGGACCAACTGATGATTGCTGGTTTAGCATGAAATACGTATATTGGTGATTATTTACCTTTTCAGCATATATGTGCTTGAGTGTATCAGTGTTATTAGATAGAGTGGAGAGTGGTGGGTCATGTGAAAGTCTGTGCTCATATACCCTATATTACATAATATATATATTAAAAATTATTCTACTGTATATAATAAATATACAAATACTTCAAAACTTTAAACAGAACTTAACATTTTATAATGAATGCGGGATTCGAATTCCGACTTTCACACGATCTCAACTCTCCATGCCATCTCATCTGAGATTTGAGGGTCGTGTGAAAGTCTGAGTTCGAATCCCACATTCATTACATATATATATATATATGCAGGTTTAAGCCTGTATAGTATATTAATTAACATATTATACTAAATATACGAAAAACTTTCTTGTATTATTACACAAGAAGTAGGTTATAATTGATAACTGAAAATAGTGGATCCACATTTCACTACAGGGAACTTAATGAATGAAATATTCCCTACAGCCACATTAAATTTTGTTTTCAAGTATCTTAAGTTTCTATCCTATTTCCTTTTTACCCATATTCATGGATCTGTTAAACAAAATAACAGTGTTTGTTTTGGAATGTGGCTTTATATTTCAATCACCATAGAAATCTTAGCAGTGAAAATGCAGTTCTTATTATTTTCATTAATGATAACGAATGAACTCAAAATCTTGATTAAAAGTTATTGATGGACGGACGAAGGATTATATTTAATTATAAATTACTGAAAAAGATATAAAAAACACCAAGGTAAAAAAAAATTCTTTTTCTGATAACTATCAATTAATCTTTTTATGAAATGATGTAGTTTAGAAAATCGCATAAAGAAATTAGTGACCAGGATGAATCAATGATTCATATTCTATCATACTTTATAATACTTTTTTTTATAGATGAATTTTCAATTGACACTATAACTCAGTTTTGGAGTACATCATTTCTGATAAATCATTGTCAGTTATTTAAGTTATATTGGCATGTTCATCTCATCTTTAGCATCTATACAGGCCAGTTCACCTCTTCAAATATGAATTTTCCCAATTTTATATAATTTATTTGGCTAACAGGAAAATTTGTTGTCTTGTAAAGATTCATTACATATTTCTATTAAATGATTAATTTTTATGAATTGATAAACAACTTCATCTAATGTAAATAATTTTTTCTTTGGTTAATAAAGTTTTAATTTTGGTCCCCACATATGTTAGTTCATGGGTGCTTTTGATATATAACTTATATAGCTGTAAATAGCATATTGTGTTAATATTCTACTGAGAACACAGTGAACTATTTCAATTTTTGTTTTCACATTTATTCAAATTGAAAGTTATTAATTGAATTAGAAATACACCATTAATTTATTGTTATTAAATTGCTTTTAGTAAGCAAAACATAGATTGGAATACCATGAGATAAAGGTGGCATTCCTTATTAAAAAATTAGGATACTATAATATATAGAAACTGAACTGGATTCATATGTATATGACCATAGAAGAAAGTTAGATTAATTGAAAATATTTGTTTTTTTTTAGTTTCTGATAGTTTGAGATTGTAACATAAAAGAAAATAATAAGAGTTGGAATGAAAGTGCATCAGATTCTAATGTTTAGTGGCCCTGATCCAAGATCCAAGACTCCTCAATGATGAGAGCCATATATTTGAAACTATTCTAGGGATTTTGAATATAAAGATTTATTAAGCAATATCAGCTGACAACTACTATTACTTTTCAATGCTTAAAGTATATGACAGAACAAAGATTGGATAGTTTGCTACTAAACAAGCAATGTATAAGCTGAAGACAGGTGATACATCATGTGATGCTTTATTGATGCACTGATAATGTGATAAATTTAAGACATTTTAATAATATAACTGTGAAATTTTTATTATGTTTAAGTTAATATAAAAGAAGGGAGGTTGTCTATTTTTATTTACTTTAAATTGTTTTAACTGAAATACAGGCTTGTTATATACCTATATTAATATTTAAACTGTTTTGAAAAAAAAAATGGAGATGCGACTTGGAGTATCAAAGTTGTTCATCACTTAATTAGAAATAAGTAACCACAATAAGAAATGAAGATCTGCAAAGATTGATTTTTAATTAATTAAAAACAGCAATAACAAAAAATTAAGAATGTTTAATTGAAAATTTAAAACCATATTGTTGAAAATGTTTATAATAACTAAGAAACAGGACATTTTACATAAGTGGTGAAGAGGCAAAATCTAAATATTTGTTTTAGATTCTAGAAAGTCTTTTACTTTATGAATGATGTATCTGTAAATAAGAAAGTTTGGTATGTTTTTAACCTTTATTAACTTTCAATTTTTATTTTTTTTGATAACTAAGGATTCCCAATTATAATGGAATTTTAAAAAAGTTCAAGCACTAGATAATTATTTACTGAATGTGTTGTATTCTTTGCAATTACAAAAATATTTTTAATTTTACTTGGAACAACTTCTCACATGACTATATTTTTTATTGAAGAAATGTATATTTAATAAATAAAAATTTCTTTTAATGTGTTAAGAAAAGCTCTTGAGTCCATTCCTGTACCATATAGATGCTCCATAGAATTCAGATAAAAAGTAATTCATACATTGAAAAAAAATTCCATCATAAAACTAAAATAAAACATGTAGAAATCAGTTTTGAATATATAGTTTATAAATCAGAATGATGTATTTTGGAGATTTTATTTTTATTTTATAGAAATGTATAATTTTAAGAGCAAGTAAATTGTGAATGTAAGACAAGTGTTGTATTAATTGATAATGAAAGTATAATGGATCCAAAACATTCACTCTTTCATTGTCTACTATTTCTTTTTATCTATTGTCTCAAAATACACCATATCTAATTATCTAATGTGTCAATTTCATTTACTTCATTTCTATGCTAGCACCAATAAATAGTGAAAAGCAATAAAATAAAACTTTAAATTGATAAATTTTTGGTTGTAGTACATTAGATATTGGGACATACTTTATGGTGCTGTTTCTGTTCTAAACACAGAAGTATGCTGTTTATGTGGCTGAACTTACATTTACTAAACACTATGTGCATAATAGCCATTTTTGGCCATGGGTTGGCATTGTTCTCTATGCAAATGTACAGAAATCATGCCTACTTATGTGTGTCCATGCTTTATGCATAGGTTCAGTAATGAGAGTTCGTTACCATTTGATATGAGGGTATCTGTTGTTCAATTTTCCAGAACTCTTGAAATATGATTTCAAAATAATTGTCTGGCACACCAACTGTAGTAGGATTGCATATTGATAATTATCACCCTGTCAGCACACCTTTTGAAAGCTGGTCGAAATTAATAAAGGCTTTGGAAGAGGATTATGTGGCATATTCACGTAAAATTTCACATTCTTTACGAGTTATTTTGTTCACTTGTATTACATATTTACAAACAAATTCTGCTGATAAAATACAAAATCATTTGGCTGATTACTTTTACAATTAATTTTTTGGGTTTGTTTTTTAATTTTGTTTAAATTTGGAAATAAAATAAAAGGGTTTGGTTTTGTTTTTTTACTTTTGATCAGCATAAAAAAAAGGCGGCTGCTTACTTTTTTAATGAAGGATTTTTTTAAATAAGTTTGTGTAATAAACTTTCAATTAGTATTACAATAATAACTTAAATTTTATTCAAAAAATGATAATGTTTTTGTAGGTTTATTTTGTTTAGATTAAAGGGTTTATTGATTTACTATTATAATAATAATGTAAATTTGAAAAAAAAAAGCCATCCGGCCCTGAAAAGTTATATTAATATGTTTTTGAACACAAACAGTGCCACCAAGCATATCCCAGTATCTAATGTACATTTACTAATTACACAGAAGGTTATATTTGCTTCATTAATTTTATTTTTAATAGTAAATTAGCTATTATTTTTTATATCATTTGTGCTTTATTTAAATGTCATGATGTCAAATACTGCACTTTCAGTGAAATACTTGCCTTTTCCCACTAGAGAATGTTATAATCTATGTGAAAATAAAACTAAAGTAAATGCAGCAGTATCAATTGTATTTTGAGTACATTGAAAGATATTTATGGTTCATAATGTTAAACCTGAAAAAGTATAAATAATATGTACTGATAGAAAGATAAAGTCTAAATAATATAACATTTTTTCATAAACAGTGAGCCAATAATATTTTAAAATGATAATAATGATTAAAACCAGAGTAAGTTGTACAGGATACATACAGGTATTAATTTGTTCATGATGGTAAACCTAAAAATGAATAAATACTTTCCACTAAAGTAAAGATAAGGAAGTGTATAAATAATAAATCATTTTTCATAAGTAACATGCATTCATATAACATTCAGTAGAATGCACTTACAAACATTCCCATTTAAATGTACAATATTGTATTTCCGTTTTTGTCTTCTTTAAATATAATGGTTTTCTTTTACAAGAGTGCTTTGCATCAAAAATACATTAAGATTGTATTTCATTTTCTCAGTATTTTCTTCAAGTAAGTAGGAGTCTTAGTATTGCCATTAACTTACCGCAACATGATGAAAAAGCAAAAATCATATTCAGAGAAATGTTTCAAAGAAATGCCTTTTTAACTATATAATATGTCATACTAGATATGGAATCTATTTTTTTAAACTTCTAATTAATAAATTCTAGCTTATTGTCATTGAATTACCATGATAAATACAAATCTGAACTTGAGATTTAATGCATAACCAGAAAATTTCTAAGCATTATAATGTTCTTTAGTTCTAATGAAATTTTATAATTTTTATAAATATGACAATGTCTGGATATCTGTTTCAAATAAATTATTTGTCCATTTATCCAAAAACATGCTAATTTATTCTGCAACAACTGATAACTTAAGTTATATCATAAAATAATAATTAAACATTGATTGGATTTAATTTGGAACATTAAGTATTTTCTAGGAACTAAACTCGTATTCTTGTTAAATAATTCATATGAGATAATTTCCAGTGGATTGTAACCCATAATTTATTCTTTCATCTAAAAATTAAAGTTAAGATGCTTACAATAAAATATTTCATTAAATAAATCTTATTTTATAACATTTAACTGAATTTACTACTGTATTACCTCTTTCACTCACTACATAAATTATCCATTTTAATATGTATACATTTTCTTTACTGAATCAGTAATCAAAATACTGTCTTTATTTGATAGACTTCTGTAAATCATTTTGGTTTGGGAATTTTATTTGACTTCATAGCTACATTTCCTTTAGCATTCATTACATTTCCTCTAAGCATATTAAGGATGTATGAGAAGCAAATGGAATTGTGGGTAATGTTTAGTTTTAAAAATGTTATTTTGTAGTTCTTTACACTTGAGAAGTCTGCTTGTAGCAGTGAAACCATTGGTAGTGTTTCAGAGTTTATTTTCTTGGCTAGTCTGGTTGAGTTGTGAATTTCGGGAAATTTTGAGTCTTAACATAGGGATAAATTGTAAAAATTATATGATTATTTAATACACAAACAAATTTATAAAAGATGTGGATGAAAAATTTTTATATGATGGATTATTATTAATACATATTACCTACAGAATATGGTCTTATATGACACTAAATTAATAATATATAATAACTATAGAAATAAGATATGAAAATCGAATGAAAGTTTTTATTTTATATTAAAACTTTTAAAGGAAGAGAATTTACTTAAGTCAAGTTTATAAAAAATTTATAAATATGATTATTTCAGTGGCATAATTAAAATTTTGTATTTATAACAAAAATTGTTTGCATCCTTTCATAACATCTTGATGATTAACAGAAAAAAAAATTAGAGAAACAACTGGAATTTTATTTTTGTCACCAGCAAATACACTTAGAATATTTGCTTCATCAAAAAGTTTAATGATTTTATTTTAAATTCATAAAAATAGATCTGATAGTGTAATTTAGTTCATAGAACTTTTTAAAATATTTTAATTACTTTTAGGTTAGGTAATGGATCATTTAGAGCATACTATATTTATTGAAGCAGACAAAAAGAGGATAAATACTGGTTCATTAAGTGAAGCAACTACCTCACGCATTGAAATGGGATGGTTGCAAAAATGAGACATTCTTTTTCTAAAAAAATAATTTTTGTTAACCTAATATTATAAAAATATCTAAATATAAAATTAAAAAAACATTTGGGAGTATTTTTAATAAAAAAATAACTCTTCTTATTTCATCAAAAATTTACAAATTTGTAAGTGAAGTTTGCATTCATTCTTAAAATTTTTCCAAGTAATTCTTTAATAAAACAAATATATATTGACATAAATTACAAACAAAAAAGTACATGGAATGTATTCTTTTATCTTAGCTATGAAAAAAAAATTTCTCAAAGTAATCTTAATATGACAAAATTAACAAATGATAAAATGAATAGTTTTCAAAAATACAAAACTAAAAAATGTTATTGCTAATGCTTCATAAAAACCATCTTTTCACCAAATAAGATGAGATAAAAATCACTTGGATCTGTTACTATGGGTCTGTTACTAAGGCTACAACAAAATTCTAATTCCAGCACTTGAATAATTATATTACTAAAAAGACAAAATTTTGAGCCAGATGAAGAAGAGGATTGAAGCAACTCATTGCTTTTATTAATTAGTTTTCTTATGTTAAAGACAGAGATGAATTCTTGTAATTTAAGAAAAAATATATATTTCCAAAATAGCCCTTCATCATCTGACTACTCCAATAACAAATATAGCAACACATACTTGACCTTTATAGATAGGTTAGTTTAATTTATACATATAATGATATTAGATATTACTGAAAAATATAACACAAAAAATAATGAAAAATGCCAACACAAAGTATATTTGAATTGTTGAAGTTTTACCGGTATTTTTGGATTGCAGAGATCTGGTGAGAGTCCAATATTTCTGCAATTACCTATGTGAAGGGTTTGAAACATGGCAAGTCATGAAAAGAAGCATGTAGGAGTCATGACAAGCAATTCACATTTAATTGATATTTTGGGTGGCTTTTTCTCAGTTATTAGCAGGTAAATATTCTGAAGACAGGGTGATCGGTGGCAAAATTGACTAGTTAGCTTTTTTCCATTTTTTTTGAATGGAGGCATAAATGGACAAGCAGGCTCGATACTTATGTTCTGTCAGGAGAATCGGCTTACAGGTGCAATTGCCAGCAGACTTAAGATGGGTAGTCATTCCAGACTACATCAAAATTCAATCGTGCTTTCATGGGATGATGAAAAAGAAGCAGACACAAGATTTCTCCTCATGGGTTCTCATTAGGAGTGCTTCCAGTGGCAGAATAATTGATGAAAAGCTTCTTGAAAAATTTGCTAAGAGGGAGAGATCTTTCTGATAATCTTGAAGAATTTTCTGATAGATACCCTTACTATACATTTACATAGGTTTTTATACCATTTCATCCAGATTTAATTTTTAAAATATTTCTGTTAATACATATTTCTTTAACAGCTTGTTCAGCACGAAATGCATCTTGGGGGTTATTTGTCTTTTATTGTATTTTTATTTATATGAAATTATTTATGAAATAAAAAAGAATGGAGAAATATGGAAGTATCTATATATTATCTAAAATTTAATAGCATTTACTTTTTATAAATTACCAAAATGTTCTAAATTCAGAATATTTTTTATCTACTTGCTTTCCTCAATCAACACATTTTACTGTAAGGACACATTGCAAATCTTATCCTTTAAATAGATAATACAAAAATAATTATTCTACTTTTTTATCAATTAAATAAAATTTGAATAATACTCATCAAATTTACCTGAGCGTTGTAATATTTCTAGATATAACTAATCGGGCATCTTGTCTTTACAAATCTATAATATTAAGATATTTTAAATATATTAAAATTAACCTAATTGTTTCTAACAAAATCTTTAATATATTTGAAAATCCTGCCTTTAGAAATCTACTAATTATTTAATATTAAGGAATTTTCTACATTTTCAAAACTTAAACTGTCTCTCTGACCATTTATCCCCACACATGCTTGCATTCCATTCTTATAAGGCTGTAAAGTAATTTAACAAAACAATTTTTATTATTTTTACAATATAATTTAAAATACATAAAATAAATTGGTATGAAGTATATATATATAGCTTCAATATACATTAAAAAGATACCAAATACACTGAATTTTAATGCGATTAAGGTTGTCTTTCTTGAAAGAAACTAAATAAAAAACGAATAAAAAATCTTTATTATTTATAATTCTAAAGCAAATATTAATGGTGTGTGGGATGTTATGGGAAATTGTGGGTAATAATTACTATATATTTGTTGATAAGTTTCAATCCCCCCCCCCATGTGCCATAGCATTGGCTAGGAAGCAAACCCGCTAACCTGGGACAACTGCTTGTAAGGCGGCTGTGCTGACCTCTCGACCACCAAGGCTTGTTTGCACTCAAGAAGTCTGTTTTTAGCAGTAAAAGCAATTGTTGTGTTATAGAGTTTATTTTTCTTCGTTAGTCTGTTTTCGTTTTAAATTTGAACTTAATTATAATTATTTTCTTGATTAATTTAGTTTTAGACTTTTAAGATTTATATATATATTGTAACCGAATAGTTTAGTTGCAATCACATAGAAGCAAAATATGACTGGTTAAGATGAATGCATTTTATGTGGAATCCATTTTAGATTATTTGCCCCCTTATGGAAATGAAATTACAATGAATGTATTTTTATTTTCTACGTAAAATAAATAATAATAACTATTCCAGAATTTAATAATGTCTTAAAATCTCAGGATACTCTTATAGATGTATGGATCTTGCTGTAATTTTAAATATATATTCTATTGTGATATCTATTGTGTAAAGAACTATCCAGATACAAATCAGTTTCCCCTTTTAAATAAAGCTAGCAAATTAACTCCTATTTCATTTATAAATTAAAAGTATATTTAATTAACTAATTATCTCAAGATTCTTAAATAATCAAACTTAATCGTTCAATTAAAACATATATAGATTTAAAGTTTATCAAGTTACTTTAGGAAGGATGAATGAAAAATGGTATTTTATTGTATATCAGTCTACTATACTAATTTGCATTTCAGATAGCAATAGTAATAATAAATAGTGTATATAAATTTAATAAATAAATATATGCAGTTTAATAGGTTGGAAATATGATATTTTCTTTCAACAATATGTAAAGATGATAATTTCAATAATAACAAACATGTATTTGAATATAACAATTGCTTTATTATAAATAACAAGACTATAAAGAAAATAACAAAATTATAAGCGAATAATAAAATAATTTAATAATTAAATTTTATAACAATGTTAATAAATATGATTGTTTGTTCTTTGTAAATAAACTAATCTTCGATTATGATCGTGTATATAATTCTAAAGGGTTGTGAAGCCAAAACACTATTGGAGAGTGTTGAATGATAATAAATGAAAGCCTAGAGGATAAAAATGCTTTATAATGTCCTTAATTACTTTTATAACAATAATTAATAGACTAACAAAACTCATTCTACAATGTCAGATTAATTCCTTTGAAGTAAGGAAAATTATTTACTTTGTACTTCTATCAGTGCTATAGAAAATACATGGCTTCATTAATTATGGCTTTCATATCTTTTACTAAAATGATTTGCTATGCTTCTGATTTTATAATACATTCAAAGTTTAAAAAATTAGTTAGAAGCATTCATTAATTAACAATTATTTATTTTGTTGCTGCTATGAGATGCTTTATTGCATAATATAGCATTTATCAAATTATACAACTATCATCAGATAAATATTCCTTGGGGATTTAACCAATTATTGAGGATCTTTAGCGACCTGTTAATTTGAGGATGAAACCAAGTACTAATAAAACATAAAGTGAGTTGAACACGAATAGGCTTACAAAAGCTTACAAGTTAGTTTAACTAAATACAACCTGTCTCCAATATAAAAATATAAATCATAGATTTTACATTCATACCCAATGCATTAATAATATAAGGTTATTTATTTCCTGTACCTATTTATATCAGCATTATCTTCATACTTTTATTATGTATTTATTTTTATACTCATAATAATCAAATAATTCAACAATTATAAACAAAATTTATTGAGTAATTCCTCAAATATATAATCCTACTTCATGAATGATTTTAAAATAACCTCTGAAAATACTTACATTTTTTCAGAGTATTTCAATATTTATAATTGACTGGAAATATCTTTATGTAAGCAGTAAATATTAACTAAGAAGAACAAAGTGATTCATTTAGTAGATTTAAATCTGTAATAACACTTAATGGAATGATTTTAAAAGATTTAATAAAGCACACTTTGTAATCCTACTCCAGATTGCAAAGTTATCACATCAATCTATTTAAAAATGACTGATTATTAATGTCTGATGTTTGTAGTGTTTTCAGACTATCATTCATAATCATAAATCCATTATTATAGAGTAGATGTTAAATTGTAGTTTCATACAAAATAAATGGTTTAATCTTTTAGAAAACAGTTGTAGACTAATATTCCTATTATTAATGTTTATCATGTATTTTAAAATCAGTATATTAATAATCCATTGGCTGAAACATATTTAATTCATTTTGCTGTAGTTCATGTCATTTTACTAATTTATAAGATCTAGCAAATAATTAGTAATCCACTGAGCAAGTTAACTCCATTAATATTTATGAAAACTTAAGAAATGTCTCCTAAAACCATGAACATTTATTTTGGGTTAATTCATATTGTATAAAGATTTAACTTTCATTAGACCACTGTGAAATAATCAATAGAATTTCAAAACGGGTTGAAAGATAAAATGATTTGGATGATGTCACAACAATCATCGCATGAGCAATTTTTCAAATTTCTATTAATAGTTGAAGAGAGTAGTAAATTAAATTTTATTTAAAATAATATTTGGTGTTAATCATTGATGTTGTTTGCGCATTTAATTTGAGGAGGAGATACATTTTTGCCAGCTAGCGAAATTCCGAGAGTAAATTTGTCTACACTGCCACTATTAATAAAACAATTACACTATTTTAAAATTTAATTCAACAGAATCCTGGATGCATTATGGCTTAACAAATCTGATTGAATTTTGAGAAGACGTTCTATTTATGACTTATGGTCATCTGGTATCTTAATTGATCAAAAGTATTCAAAAATCTTTTCTGCTTTAAATGTTTTACAGTTAAAATCTGTCCCATTGCTATGGTAATATGGAAGAGCAGCCAATGACAAAAGTCTGTGTTTGTTCTAAGCACAAAAATTTGAGACAATAATTCAAATGAAAATAAAAAATAATGACATATCTTTAATATTGTACAATAATTTATTTGACGAATAATTTATAATATCTCTATAACGTTGTCAGATTTTTTTAAATTTACAAATTTATTTTATAAATACCTTAAAACTGAATTATAATACTATATAAAATAAATTAACTAAAATTTATAAATTGACTGTTTTAAACATACACAAAGCACACATATTTTTAAATGGAATGTTAGCTTTATCTTTCTAGTCATATGTAATCCTAAATAAGTAATGATCACAAGACAATTATTGAAGAACTGTTTTAAATACAATGTTTTATTATGTTTGATCTTGCATATTTTATTCTGTATATATTTTTTACAATATAAATTTTGTGTGTTTTCTGTTTGTACATAAAAAAAACAATTGCACTTCTTAAAAAATATTAAAAAAGGCACATGTATTTTAGAAACACATTGATCAACAAAATCTGGTCAGAAGACATTTTTTCTATAGACTTTTTACAAATTTTTATACTATTACATTTACTTTTTAATTTTATTACTTGCCATCTGACCAATGATAGTGGTGGATTTATTTTGTTTAACTTGAAAAAAAGCTAATAAAATTTTTACAATTTTATGCTATATTATTTTATTATGATGGTAAATATTAGGTATTGAAACAGTAAGATTTGCTTCACAAATCTTCATTTCACCTTCTCTCACTTCTGTTCTACTTTCATACCCTAGTTTAAACCCCAATTATCGTATGTGTCTGTATTGCCACTTATATGCTGAAATCCTGTCTAAATTAGATCACGAATGTATTAATGCTTGTGAAGATATAATTTTAAAACCCTAACATTAAGTGTCTTCCATTGGTGGTCGAGAGGTCAGCGCGATTGCTTTGCACTTGCCCGGGTTGCAGGTTCGTGTCCCGGCCAATGCTATGACACTTAAAAAAGTGTTTGAAAAGAAAGACTTTTACTAACTGTATGTTACCAATCTTTACTTATGAATTTAGGACCTGGACATTTAACAGAAGACCAATACATTAATTTTCAACCAGTCAGTGAAATATGGAAAGATGTATATTAGTAATGACAATTAAAAATGAAATTCATGGATAAAAGAGGAATTAGACTGACTGCAAGAAATAAAAAACATAAGTAGAACTGGACACATTGGTAGAAGGGAATATAACAGATGGACAGTTAAAATCTTATACTGGATTTAAATAAACTGTAAAAGACACAGAAAAAGACCACATGTAAGAAGGGTAGATTAAATAATGAAGTTTAATAGTGTGATGTGGACAAATAAGACTAAAAATAAAAAACTGCATTATATGTGGAGAGATCTTCATCTTGTAGTGGATTAATAATTGGTGAAATTGTTGATAATGATGATGAAGAAAATAAACTAGTTTATAATCATAATATTATTTTTTAATAAATGCATTCTATGTTACAATAGAAATTTCATTTTGATTTTTGTTTGTTTTTTGTCATATTTACATTTTATCTTACTTTTTTATTTAATTAATAATGCAATAATTATAGAACATAGTCATACCATAAAAAAAAATTGTAAAAGTTATATGATTATTTAATATACAACCAATTTATAAAAATGTAAAAGAAAAGTTTTTTATAGAATAAAAGTTTATATAATAGAAATTAATAATATATACTAATTGTAGAGTATGGATATAACAAAAATTTTGTAAAAATTTACTCAATATAAAGAAAACTTTTTAAAACAGATATGAAATAAAAGTTTTTATATTTATTTGAAACTTTTACAGGAAGAGAAATTACATTTGTCATGTTTATAAAAATTTGTACATAAAATTATTACAGTGGCATAAGTAGAATTTTATACTTGTAACCAAAATTGGCTGCACAAAGGAGTTTGCTATTAACTGAAAGGAGACCCTTTGATTCCTCTTGGAGGCCTTAAAGGAACCGAGCAGGGCAAATTCCTAATGTCCACTCCATACGTTCTTGTCGTTGCAGCTGTTATTACTATGTGATTATTCATATAGTATACGAACATGGATGGGCTGCTCACCAACATGCATTAGCCAGCGTGGGGAGTTTATTGGCTTTTTACCTCTGAGTTTAAGATCAAGAAACACCATGGTCTTTCTTCTCAGTGCCTGATAAGGCAGAATGAATGTTTGTATAAATGATAAATATTTTTCCAATACATATATACAATTATGACAGACAAAAATAAAGCATGGCCCTTATTCCCATGAGGCTGTAAAGTCACCAACCAAGGCAGCGGTTGGTGGCCAAAGGTAGAGGGTGCTAAGAATCCCCTGATTGCGGACCCAGGCTGCCATTTGATGACGACTTTTTATTTAGGTACTTACAACTGCAGATCACTTTCAAGTGAAGGAAGATTGCAATAATTAGAAGAAGAACTGTCTTATATTAAATGGGATATTATTGGACTTTGTGAAGTTAGAAGAAAAGAAAAAACAATTGATTTAAAAAGTGGATATATACTCTATTATAAAGACACACATATTGGAAATACAAGTGGAGTATGATTCATTATAAATAAAAAGTGGAAGAACAATATTGTGGAGATTGATGGTGTATCGGACAGAGTGGCAAGATTAGTTATACAACTTAATAGCAGATACCAAATGCAGATAATTCAGGTTTATGCCCCAACAAGTTCTCATAGTGATGAAGTAGTAGAAGATTTTTATATGGATGTACAAAAGGCTTTTGATCAGAGTAAACAACATTTTAAAATTGTTATGGGAGACTTTAATGCTAGAATTGGTAGACAAATGAAAGATGAAATTGCTGTAGGTAATTTTGGTTATGGTAATAGAAATGAGAGAGGACATAGACTTGTGGAGTTTGCAGACAAAGAAAAACTTTATATTATGAATTCATTTTTTGAGAAAAAATGTTAAAAGGAAATGGACATGGAAGCATCCAAATGAAGGTACAGCAGAATTGGATTATATTTTGACTAACAGAAAAAACATATTTCAAGATTGTAATGTTCTTAATAAATTTAACACAGGAAGTGATCATCGATTAGTAAGGTGTAAGTTACATGTTAATGTAAAACTAGAGTGACAAAAATTATTAAGAAAAACAATATTTACAGTTAATATTCCTAATCTTCAAAAACATTCTAATGAATTTAAATTAGAACTTACAAATAGGTTTCAAGTATTAGGAGATTTTGAACATGATTCAGATTTGAATGAAATTAATATGAAAATAACTGATACACTTTTAAAAACTGCAACAAACATAGCTGGTAGAAAAAAACAGCAATTGACTAATAAAATTTCTACTGAGACTAGATAATTTATGAAGAAAAGAAGGAATATGAAGATATACAAAAATGATGTATTAAAAAGAATTGAATATCTCGAATTTTGTAAAATGGTACGGAAAAGAGTTGAAAATGATATAAGAAAGTATAACTGTGAAATAGCAAGGAAAGCTGTAGAAGAAAATAAAAGTCTCAAAAATGTTAAACAACATTTTGGTATTGGTAGGAAATTTCTATCTGCAATAAGAAAAAAAAATGGAATTATTACTAAAAAGAGAGATGACATCATGAAATTGGTAGAAGATTTTAATCAAGAATTATATAGTAATAAAGAACAAGTACCTCCTATATCTATTACATCTTCCGAATTGCCCAGAATTTTAAATGAAGAAGTGAGACATGCAATTAAGTGTATGAAGAAAGGAAAGGCTCCAGGAAATGATGGAATTATAATTGATATATTAAAAGAAGCAGGTGAAGAAATAGAAACAATTTTAGCAAAGTTATATACCAAATGTCTAAATGATAAAGATGTACCGGAAGATTGGAAGAATGCAGTAATAATATTAATATTTAAAAAAGGTGATAAAGAAGATATTAGAAATTACAGACCTATCAGCCTTTTATCAGTTTTATATAAAATTTTTACCAAGATAATTACAACTCGTCTACAGAGAACTTTGGATTTCCACCAATCAAGAGAACAAGCTGGATTTAAAAGTGGTTTTAGTACAATAGATCATATCCAGGTATTGAGAGAAGTCATAGAAAGGACAAACGAATATGAGTTGTCATTATGTTTTGGATTTGTAGATTATGAAAAGGCATTCAATTCTATACACATTTCTTCAGTGATTAAAGCATTGGATCATCAAGGTATAGATCCAGGATATTGTCATATTTTAAAGAATATTTATAAAAATGCAACAGCAACAATTAGATTACATAATGATACTGGAAAAATCAACATTGAGAAAGGTGTAAGACAAGGTGACTCCATATCTCCAAAACTCTTTACAGCAGTGCTGCAAGAAGTATTTTGTGGATTAAAATGGGAAACTAAAGGAGTGAAAGTAAATGGAGAGTATTTAAGTCATTTAGATTTCACAGATGATGTAGTTGTTTTTGCAAATAATGCTTCAGAGATGCAGGAAATGTTGCAGGAGTTAGCAGATGGAAGTAGAAAAGTAGGACTAAAGATAAATGTTAAAAAGACTAAAGTAATGTTTAATCGATTTGCTCAAAATATGAAAATAAAGATTGATTATGAAGAATTAGAAGAAGTTAACAGTTACAAATACCTTGGTCAGATTATTAATACAGATGGAAACATAATGGAGGAAATTAATCATAGAATTAAACTTGGTTGGAGTGCTTTTGGTAGAAATAACTTGATAATAAAAGGAAATATGCCTATGTGTTTGAAAAGGATGGTTTTTAACAAATGTGTTTTACCAGTTCTTACTTATGGATCTGAGACTTGGACACTTAATAGAAGAGCAATACAGAGACTTCAGACTACTCAGAGGAGTATGGAGAGATGTATGTTGGGAGTAACAAGAAGAGATCGAAAACGCAATGTATGGGTAAGACAACAAACAGGTGTTACTGACCTTATTGAAAAAATTAAAAGATTGAAATGGAGTTTGGCTGGACATATTGCTAGAAGAGATGATAATAGATGGACAATTGAAATTTTAAACTGGATTCCAAGAAATTGTAAAAGACCCAGAAAGAGACCACATGTGAGATGGATGGATGAAATAAGAAAATGTGCAGGGGTGTTGTGGAGAAGAGAAGCTAAAGATCGGAGAAGATGGATTAAACTTGGAGAGACCTTAAATCCTGCAGTGGATTGATAATGGTTGATGGTGATGATATATATATATAGTTTCCAACCAGTAACCACCTAAACATTCACAATAAATATAGCAACCAATATTTCTAACTGCTGTCAAGGCAACCTTCACACCTTTTAATAGCAAGAATGGAAATCCATTCTTACTAATGGTCCATTGAATATATATGGACACTTAAAGATTGCAACTTGACTACAGAGTATGAAATATTGTTACAATGAAGTTTAAATAAACCTATTTAAACATGAAATAAACATGTCACTATAATGCAGACTAATAAATAGTCATCTAAAACATTACTTAATGCAATACTTTTAAATTGCCAATGTATTATTTAGAAATAATAAGCGAAATAGTGCCTAAAGCTAATCTGGGATAACAATGTAATTAGTTTCCAACCAGTAACCACCTAAACATTCACAGTAAATATAGCAACCAATATTTCTAACTGCTGTCAAGACAACCTTCACACCTTTTAATAGCAAGAATGGAAATCCATTCTTACTAATGGTCCATTGAATATATATGGACACTTAAAGATTGCAACTTGACTACAGAGTATATATATATATATATATATATATATATATATATATATATATAT
>JAQFVV010002482.1:0-25132 GCA_028023455.1 Epiperipatus broadwayi | reverse complement strand
TCTACTTGTTAAAATTCATTTTGTGGGCTTATCTTTCCCTGACCACTGGGCATACATTAAGAATTAATTCTAGTGAGGTTTGGGGAGTAAGTCGCTTAGTAGCAATCTAGAGGAGTAGGTGAGGTTCCAACCCCCTCTATCTGCATCTCTAGGTTAGGTTAAAGCAGCTCTACTTTTCATACCATTACAATATATATATATAAGCGTTTGTGTGTATACATATATAAAGAGTTTACTAAAATATATTTTTATTGTCAAATAATAATCGTACCTAAATATAGGAACAAAATGCAATGAATGGTTAATCTCCATAAAATGTTAGTTAAATCTTAGCAAAACTTAGAAAATTTAATATATAATAATACTGTTTAAAAAAAATATCAAATAATATTAAGTAACCCACTGCACTTTAACAATCTTTCATAAAAGAACAAGGCTGAGACAAACAACTTTGGCATCTGAAGTGTCTTAAAGCTATATCTTTTAAAGTTATAAGGACCTTATGATGAAAAGATAACATACATTTATTGTGGATTCAAACTATGCCAAATATTATTTTTAAAAGATTTAGGAATTTTCTTTCAAGTAATTGGCCATTTTCCAACTCATCTAATAACCCAACATACAATTTTTTTCAAGAAATTTAGAAATTTTCTCTCGGGTAACTTTGCCAATCCAACTAACCACCCATTTTTGATTAGTAAATGGATATCTAGACATCCTAAGATAAAACAAGAATAAAAAACTCATTCAAACCATCTCTGCCTGCCAATTGGTAAACATGATGAGTATTGTCTTCTCTTTCATTATGCTCCTATGAGGTGTTAATGAAGAGGTTATGCAAAAGATTATTCATCTACTTATTTATAATAGTCTATTGTAAAAAGCAATACATAATAATAATAAAAAATATGTATTAAATAAAAAGAAATATCTTTATTATAAAAAGACTAACAAAAACTAAAAATTACAAAACTAAAAAATACAAATAGTGAAAAAAAAAAAATATTAAAAATTTAGAGGATAAATAAATCATAACATATTAAATTATTTTTTTGAGTTTTATTTAAAACTAATAACTTGAAAACTTCCTACTGCTAGATTGCTTAATTAATTTTGGAAAATTGTTGTAAATATTTTTTAATTTTTAGTAATGTTAGAATTTTTTCAGACATAATATTTCTCAATTGATACATGATAAAGATTAAAGGGAAAAAAGAAAATATTTCAAAATAATCCATTAAAAAGAATTGGATAAGTAGCATTTTGTAAAAATGATAAAGAAATTAAAACTAAATAAAAACTTTCAAATTATAGAACATTTTGATGAAAAGGGAAAGTTGTTTCAGCAATAAGATGGAAATATTATTGACAAAAGGGGCAGTAATATTTAATGTGAAGACAAGTTCTATAAAAATATTCATAATAATAAAAAACAAATAATAATAAAAAGTAGATTTCTATAATAATATCTTCTGAATTGCTATGCATTTTAAATGATGGAATGATACATGGAATTTAATTTAGAAAGAAGAAAAAAACTCCAAAAATGATTGAATTATTATTGATATTTTAAAAGAATCAATGAAAAAATAAAAATAAAATTGTTGGAAAAAACTATACATAAAAGGTTTAAATTATAAAATCTGCCAATACATTAGAAAAATACAGTAGTAATATTTAAGAAAGGTGATAAAGAAAATGTTAGAATAATGGTGGCACTAAAAAGATTAATGTTAATAAGAGTGTATTGACGAAATTCCCAAAAATTTTATTGCAGTTTTATAAAAAGTATTTTATAGTTTAAAATATCAAGGTCAAGAAAGTAAAAATACTTGGAGATTATGTAAATCACTTAGATTTAATAGATAATGTTGCTATTTCAAATAATACTCCAGCATTTCAGAGATCATTGCAAGGGTTATTATATGAGAATACGGAAGTAGATATAAAGATAAATGCAAAAAAATTAATTCATATTCTAAATATCTAACAAAGTAATTATTTGTTTAAATTAAAATGTAGCTAATAAATTGTCTATTTAAAATGTACAAATATGAATGAAATTGTTTTCTAATTAAAGGTTTATTATAGAACCAGGTGATTTTTTTATAGCATTTAAGTAGAAAAAGCACATTAAATGGATTTAATGCTAAAATAACATTTTTGGTTATATGTTTTGTTAACATTTAAGAATTTTATTCATATTATTACTTATAAATTTTAGCATATTCAGACAGAAATAATTTAATTAAGATTACAAAAACAAATTCCAGAACTCTTTTATTTACATTTCTGTTGACTCATACTTAATCAAAAAAATATTATTGTGGACAATTTAAGGAATAAATAAAAAAAAGTGATTAATTATTTAAACAAATTAATATTTTTTTAAGGAGAAGGCAAAGAGTATTCGTCCAATTAAAATGTTCTCAAGCTGTTTTTCAATATTATATTTAAGTATTTTTTCTGCTATTGATTTAATAAAATTACTTTTTTAAAATGTCTTATTTCTTTTTCTTATTCAATACTGTGTTATGTAGGATGACCAGACATCCCAATTTTTCAGGATTTGTCCTATTTTTGATATGATCCAGTGTCCCCAAAATGTCTTTTCAGGACTTTTGCATGTCCCAATTTTCAAACACTCACAATTATTATTTGTCTTACATAAATAATTCATTGCAAAAATGATAGTTTTTAAGCTGTCCATTTCAGTCTCTACAATAATATTATAAAAACTTCAGACAAATTCCAACACCAAAACAAAGATTGCTATTATGTTATATGTTTGGGTTTTCAGACTAGATGCCTTCTCACATCCAACCTCACTTTGGAGCATGTGCAGTTGGATTTTTGTAGGCTAAAATTTGAACTGCACTTTCATCTGCTTTGATTGACACTGTAGCTTTACTAGTTTTTTGTTGATATTAATTTTTTATAATAATAAAATTAATAGGAATATTAATAACCCTAAACAATAGACAATATGCCAAAGAGGAAGAGTAGTTACAATGATGAATATACACAGGAATGGAGTTTTATAAAAAAAAAGAATGCAATGCTGTAAAAATGATTGGTCATTATGTCCTGATTTTTGATCAAACTAGTCTGGTCACCCTACTGTTATATGAAACTGGCTCTGTAGAAGAACTTTGAAAAAAACATTATATTTCTGATTTTTCAACTGCCATCTTGTGAGGATTTTACCAACTTTCTATCTTTGTTTTACTGTCTAAGAATTGTCAAATTTCAGCATTCAGACTATATTCTTGGCAATGGATTATGTATTACAAATCCTCAGCTTTATAAAATTGGAAAAAAAAATAAGCTTTACCTAATCCAGATTTGCATCCATATTATGCCATAGTAAATGAAGGTACTATAACTGTACCATGAAGCAATTTTTATTGTATGTAATTAAATATAAATGTATTTTATATATTTTATTGGTCAATACTATTTTTTTACTATAATCTTTCAGCTATTTATTAGTATCATTAATATTAGTATGAGTTTAAATATTCAAAAACATCAACTTATATGATACTAAGTAATACATTTCCTTTCTTTCTTTAAAAAATTTCCTAATGTAGTAAAAAGTATGATTTGAATTTCATAAAACTAATATGGTTTTTAGTTACTTATTATCATCAGAAATCATGGGTGTGATATCTTATTCAATACTATATGTGCTTTGCATAGCAATAACAACTGTGATTTTATTATCTTATTATTAGTCTCTGTATACATATAAGATCAAATAATTTCTTTTTACAAATTGTTAATGGAACTCAATAACCTTTTATAGCATTGTCTTTGATTTTCAATGTCCTGTCCAGAGTATGGATATAATTTTTTTTATGTTGCTGTTTTTGACCGCAAATCACTATCACCCACATTTTTTTTAAATATTTTTTTAGCAAAGTACTATCACTTTTTTTTCTAAAATTATTTTTTAATAGTTACTTATTTGTTTATTAATAAATTGAAAGTATGCTAGCCTTTCACATGCGCAATTATAACAGAGACAGCCAATCAGATTTTAAACAGATATCTAAAAATAATCAAGCTTAGACACGAGACAGAGATTTTGATAGAAAAGGTTGATACCAATAACACAATGAATAACACAATGAATGATAATTGTATTTGTTTATATATTTAAAGCTTTCGGGCTAAGATGCTTAAGACTGGCTTATATATATAAAAGTTAAGTTTAGAAAAGGTTGGTATCAACCTTTTCTATCAAAATCTCTGTCTCGTGTCTAAGCTTGATTATTTATTAGATATCTGTTTAAAATCTGATTGGCTGTCTCTGTTATAATTGTGCATGTGAAAGGCTAGCATACTTTCAATTTATTATCAATTTTCAACATGCGATTTAGATAAATATTGTTTATTTGTTTATTATAAAAACAACATAATATTTAATATTCGGTTGTCATCTGATCCTTCGTGTCAGCCGCCAGAGGCGCGATTTCTAACTGAAAAACACATTAATATATAGTTCCCGGGATAGCAATTCTCTATTAATATTGACTTTTTTTTTGGTTTGTTTACAAAGTTTACTTTTTTCGTTCCTGAATTATTTTTCCCAAATAATATTTTTGACGATGGGATAATAATAGTTGTTGTTTTTTTTACCAAAGGGTCTTTTTTGCTGTGTGTTCAAATAGTAATTTGATCTTTTTTTTTTAAAAAAAAAAAATATTACTGTTTTTGTAAAATTGGATTGACAAAATTCAAGAGAGAACGGGGTTTTATGATGGATCTTTAAATAATAATTTACGTTACTTTGATAGGTTTACATTTGATTGCCGAAAAAATTATTGGGAGAAGTGTTGTTTTTTTTTTTTTTCACGCGCGTGTGTTTATGTTTAAATAAAATTTAAAACCTTTACTTTTATCAGTTTACATTTGAAGGGCGACCGATTGGACTTCCTTTACGTTTATAAATTATGGTTTTGGTTCTACAAATAAATATTTTTGACAATGGGACGATAATAGTTGTTGTTTGTTTAATTTTTATTGACAAGAGCAGGTGTTTTTTGGTGTAGATTCAAATCGTAATTTGGGTTACGTTTAAATAATAAGTTGCGGTCTTACTTTGATCAGTTTACATTTGATTCCCGACACTAATTACTGGGAAAGATGTTTTTTTGTGTGTACGATTGTAGACAACAATTATTGGGAGAAGGAGTGTAACGTTTAAAGAATAGTAGTTTACGTTACTTTTAGTAGTGGTGTACATTTTATTGCTGACAATAATTAGTGAGAGGGGTGGGTGTTTTTGATGATTGGTGACAACAATTATTGGGAGAAAGAGTTTTGCATTTTGTTTTTGTTTGTGTGTATGTTTAAATCAAAATTTAAGTTACTTTTATCGGTTACCATTTGATTGAAAACCGATTTGACTTTCTTTTTTTTTTTTTTTTTCGTTTATAAATTATTTGGGTTTTCCCAAATAATATTCGATTTGACAATGGGACAATAATAGTCTAGGTTTCTTTAATTTTGATTGACAAGAGCGAGTCTTTTTCGGTGTACGTTCGAATAGTAATTTGGGTTATGTTTAACTAATAATTTACTGTCTTACTTCGATTGGTTTACATTTGATTGGCCAGGACAATTAGTGGGGTTTTTTTGTTTTTTTCTATACGATTAAAGAATAATTGACGTTCCTTTTATTTGACCGTTTGATTGCCAACGACAACAATTATTGGGAGAAGAGGGGTTTTTGGGGTTACATTTAAATAAAAACTTTAGTTACTTCTTTTATTTTACATGTGATTGCCGACGCCAACAATTATCGGGAGAAGAAGGGATGTACATTTAAATAAAAATTGAAGTTACTTCTTTTATTTTTGACATTTGACGAAGGTCATTTAGAATCCCTCAAACAAGCTTGCCTTTACGAAGTGAACCTTTCCGTCGGCAGATGTTTTCGGACCTCGAATCTGCAAATATTTGCCGCACAATCCAATCTTTTCTTTCAGCAGCAGGATGTTTTTTTCTGCTGTAGAAATATTCCAGCGCTGGCCCGTGTCTGGCAATTCCCATCTTTTCAAGTTTTCTGTTGTGGGAATTAGCCGTACTTTTTGTCTCGGAAAATTTCTCGCTAAAACGTGACTCAAAGCGTGATTTTTAAATTTTTATGCTATTCCACCCTAATCGAAAATTTAGGAGGAATATAAATTTATGAGGAACAATCACAATACTGTTAAAATTGATAAAATGTAACAGTACATCGATTGGTATTAAAAAAAACAAGGTACCGATGAAAATTTAAATAATTTTGACACGATCAAAATAAACACCCTAGTACGATATTGTTACATCAAATACATAATGCAGCATTACGATATAGTGCATGACACAAACAACTACGGCATTTTCCTCTGCTTTTAGCATCGGAAAAAGCCACACCGTTAGCCGCTAAGCCGAGTTAACACTCTTTCTAGATTTTATCGTAGAAAGGAGACTTAACTTCCGAGTTAATACTCTACCTTTTAGCGTAGAAAGTAGACTTAACTCCGAGTTAACAATCTTTCTAGGATTTCTTTTAGAAAGAATGCTTAAAGGCTTGGGTGCGGCCGCGGAAACGGCATATTTCTAGAAATTTAGCTAGAAATCGCGCCTCTGGCGGCTGACACGAATGATCAGATGACAACCTATTTTTTTTAATTACAAATACAAAAAAAAATTATAATAAATGTATTAAAATTCATACATGAAAATATAATTGCTAGTTAAAAAATTGATTATCATAGAAAGCAACAAAAATAGCCAATGAATCTACCGTGTGTATCCAAATATGTAAGTGTTGACTGATTTTAAATATATAAGTATATATATTATCAGTTTGTAAAAAGGAAATCATGAAAGGAATAGAAAAAATTATATATTAGATATATAAAGTATGTGTTTGGGTGCCAAAAGAAAATAGAATGTAGAAACTAAAGAAAAATCTTAATAAATTAAATAATTTCAAATGGGCAATGAAGAAAAATAATAAACTAATAATGTAATTAGATACAATTACGAGCAGAACTTATAAATGCTTTGATATATAAAACTTAATGAGAAGATATATACTTCTGATTCTAAAGATCCTTTTGCATAAAATGGTTGAATTGCGATGTTTTTTGTTTAGAAATGAGGAATGATGTTAGTATACAAATAATAAAAATGAAAATATTAAACAATATGCATAAGAAATGGCATTGGTAGGATATGATATTGAATGTATTAGAAAGATTGTAGATAATTTTGGAAGAAATTCAAGTATGCTGATAATAGTAAAAATGGATTTCATTATCACATAATGTAAAAGGTAAAAAAGTGATATGTGTTCTGAAAATTATACAATGTAACCCAATAAAAAATAGACTACTTAATAATACTAAAAACATAACTAATAAAGAACAACGTATATAATTATTGACCTTTGTAGATCATTATATATTTAGTTTACACTGAATTTCCAACAGTTTTGATAAAGATAAGCTTATAAAAACCAAATGCTTAAAAAATAGATGATTCCATCCATGCCACCTCTGTTCTTTCTATCTATGATTGTCTGAGGAGAAGTACTAAGCTATATTTATTTAATGTTTAGTTATTAATAAATAAATAACATTAAAAAAATTATGTAACAATATATATATATGAAAAACAAAAAAACAAGTTAATCACGTAACCTGCTATCACTTGTTATTTATGTCCAAAAGATGGCGCTATACCAAAACCGCCGAACAAGTGTAAGATTTGTTTTACATAAACGAAAAAAGAGTCAGAAATTAACTACCTCTTTCATTTGCTCACCCCCAGATCAGCTGATTTCAAGCTGGTTTGCTATCCTCAGTGGGGGATAGAGTATAGAAACTAGATCTAAAACACTGACTCTCAAGTGTTTATGCAAAACGTTTCTATCAGATTGCAAGCGTGAATTTTTCAGACCGGTAAAGTATTCAAACCCAGCCTAGCAAGCCAGATATTTATATGGGTCTGATCTCAGTTCAGAATCACCATATAATCAAAGTCTCTGCAATATATATCATTGCAAGAAAACTTTAAAGGTACATTTATGAAAAACAAAAAAACAAGTTAATCACGTAACCTGCTATCACTTGTTATTTATGTCCAAAAGATGGCGCTATACCAAAACCGCTGAACAAGTGTAAGATTTGTTTTACATAAACGAAAAAAGAGTCAGAAATTAACTACCTCTTTCATTTGCTCACCCCCAGATCAGCTGATTTCAAGCTGGTTTGCTATCCTCAGTGGGGGATAGAGTATAGAAACTAGATCTAAAACACTGACTCTCAAGTGTTTATGCAAAACGTTTCTATCAGATTGCAAGCGTGAATTTTTCAGACCGGTAAAGTCTTCAAACCCAGCCTAGCAAGCCAGATATTTATATGGGTCTGATCTCAGTTCAGAATCACCATATAATCAAAGTCTCTGCAATATATATCATTGCAAGAAAACTTTTTTGTTTTTCATAAATGTACCTTTAAAAGTTTTCTTGCAATGATATATATTGCAGAGACTTTGATTATATGGTGATTCTGAACTGAGTCAGACCCATATAAATATCTGGCTTGCTAGGCTGGGTTTGAGACTTCACCGGTCTGAAAAATTCACACTTGCAATCTGATAGAAACGTTTTGCATAAACACTTGAGAGTCAGTGTTTTAGATCTAGTTTCTATACTCTATCCCCCACTGAGGATAGCAAACCAGCTTGAAATCAGCTGATCTGGAGTGAGCAAATGAAAGAGGTAGTTAATTTCTGACTCTTTTCGTTTATGTAAAACAAATCTTACACTTGTTCGGCGATTTTGGTATAAGCGCCATCTTTGGACATAAATAACAAGTGATAGCAGGTTACGTGATTAACTTGTTTTTTTGTTTTTCATAAATGTACCTTTAAAGATTTTCTTTGCAATGATATATATTGCAGAGACTTTGATTATATGGTGATTCTGAACTGAGATCAGACCCATATAAATATCTGGCTTAGGCTGGGTTTGAAGACTTACCGGTCTGAAAAATTCATGCTTGCAATCTGATAGAAACGTTTTGCATAAACACTTGAGAGTCAGTGTTTTAGATCTAGTTTCTATACTCTATCCCCCACTGAGGATAGCAAACCAGCTTGAAATCAGCTGATCTGGGGGTGAGCAAATGAAAGAGGTAGTTAATTTCTGACTCTTTTTTCGTTTATGTAAAACAAATCTTACACTTGTTCGGCGGTTTTCTTATAGCGCCATCTGTTGGACATAAATAACAAGTGATAGCAGGTTACGTGATTAACTTGTTTTTTTGTTTTTCATAAATGTACCTTTAAAGTTTTCTTGCAATGATATATATTGCAGAGACTTTGATTATATGGTGATTCTGAACTGAGATCAGACCCATATAAATATCTGGCTTGCTAGGCTGGGTTTGAAGACTTTACCGGTCTGAAAAATTCACGCTTGCAATCTGATAGAAACGTTTTGCATAAACACTTGAGAGTCAGTGTTTTAGATCTAGTTTCTATACTCTATCCCCCACTGAGGATAGCAAACCAGCTTGAAATCAGCTGATCTGGGGGTGAGCAAATGAAAGAGGTAGTTAATTTCTGACTCTTTTTTCGTTTATGTAAAACAAATCTTACACTTGTTCGGCGGTTTTGGTATAGCGCCATCTTTTGGACATAAATAACAAGTGATAGCAGGATACGTGATTAACTTGTTTTTTTGTTTTTCATAAATGTACCTTTAATGTTTTCTTGCAATGATATATATTGCAGAGACTTTGATTATATGGTGATTCTGAACTGAGATCAGACCCATATAAATATCTGGCTTGCTAGGCTGGGTTTGAAGACTTTACCGGTCTGAAAAATTCACGCTTGCAATCTCATAGAAACGTTTTGCATAAACACTTGAGAGTCAGTGTTTTAGATCTAGTTTCTATACTCTATCCCCCACTGAGGATAGCAAACCAGCTTGAAATCAGCTGATCTGGGGGTGAGCAAATGAAAGAGGTAGTTAATTTCTGACTCTTTTTTCATTTATGTAAAACAAATCTTACACTTGTTCAGCGGTTTTGGTATAGCGCCATCTTTTGGACATAAATAACAAGTGATAGCAGGTTACGTGATTAACTTGTTTTTTGTTTTTCATAAATGTACCTTTAAAGTTTTCTTGCAATGATATATATTGCAGAGACTTTGATTATATGGTGATTCTGAACTGAGATCAGACCCATATAAATATCTGGCTTGCCAGGCTGGGTTTGAAGACTTTACCGGTCTGAAAAATTCACGCTTGCAATCTGATAGAAACGTTTTGCATAAACACTTGAGAGTCAGTGTTTTAGATCTAGTTTCTATACTCTATCCCCCACTGAGGATAGCAAACCAGCTTGAAATCAGCTGATCTGGGGGTGAGCAAATGAAAGAGGTAGTTAATTTCTGACTCTTTTTTCGTTTATGTAAAACAAATCTTACACTTGTTCGGCGGTTTTGGTATAGCGCCATCTTTTGGACATAAATAACAAGTGATAGCAGGTTACGTGATTAACTTGTTTTTTTTTGTTTTTCATAAATGTACCTTTAAAGTTTTCTTGCAATGATATATATTGCAGAGACTTTGATTATATGGTGATTCTGAACTGAGATCAGACCCATATAAATATCTGGCTTGCTAGGCTGGGTTTGAAGACTTTACCGGTCTGAAAAATTCACGCTTGCAATCTGATAGAAACGTTTTGCATAAACACTTGAGAGTCAGTGTTTTAGATCTAGTTTCTATACTCTATCCCCCACTGAGGATAGCAAACCAGCTTGAAATCAGCTGATCTGGGGGTGAGCAAATGAAAGAGGTAGTTAATTTCTGACTCTTTTTCGTTTATGTAAAACAAATCTTACACTTGTTCGGCGGTTTTGGTATAGCGCCATCTTTTGGACATAAATAACAAGTGATAGCAGGTTACGTGATTAACTTGTTTTTTTGTTTTTCATAAATGTACCTTTAAAGTTTTCTTGCAATGATATATATTGCAGAGACTTTGATTATATGGTGATTCTGAACTGAGATCAGACCCATATAAATATCTGGCTTGCTAGGCTGGGTTTGAAGACTTTACCGGTCTGAAAAATTCACGCTTGCAATCTGATAGAAACGTTTTGCATAAACACTTGAGAGTCAGTGTTTTAGATCTAGTTTCTATACTCTATCCCCCACTGAGGATAGCAAACCAGCTTGAAATCAGCTGATCTGGGGGTGAGCAAATGAAAGAGGTAGTTAATTTCTGACTCTTTTTTCGTTTATGTAAAACAAATCTTACACTTGTTCGGCGGTTTTGGTATAGCGCCATCTTTTGGACATATATATATATTGTAACAGTCAGAAAACGTGTGATTAGTTAACATAGTGCAGAATTTGACCACCACACAGAATGGTAGTATCATCGAGGTAGCGAAGCCATCTGTAGTACTGAGTTCGTACATAGTTTATCGGTTCCACAATACAATCTACAAAACAACGCATCTGATGCAACATTAGTAAATATTTCTTTAGCCACAGTGGTCAGGGTATGCAAGAGATTCATGATTTTATTTCGAGTTAGCCAATCAGAACATTAATCTTATATTAATATTAATTAAACACTTATATTTACAAATCGAGGAAACATATTGAATGGGTATCGAATAAATAAAATGTAACTGCAGACGTATAGTTTGAAATTATTTATTGAAACATTTTAATAAATTATTTACTAATAATATTTGATAATATTTAAATTGAGTAACAGAATTTTCCGATACTTTTATTCAAGAAATACATTTATTTATTTAGTAACATTTATATGAAATCATTTTATCAATAATGCTTTTATTTAAGATCTCAGTAGAAGTGCTTCCGATACTGTTCATGTTTACAAAGAAAAATACATTTATTTGATGACGTAATCTAGCTACCTAAAATTCTCGAGCAAGTATTTCTAAGGCATGCCTTTAGGGATTTATTACTTTTGCAATGCAAGAGTCTAAAATAAGATTTATAATAGTAGCAGCAGACATATATTTATTTAATTAAAGATATTTACTAATAACTAAGGGCTAACATTTATTTGAGAGTGAATTATGAAGATAATGCAGGGACGGAGTGATACATAGAATAATAAAGTTAGTTAAAGAAACACATGGTACGCTTTAGAAAGGCAATATGGAATGGCAGTATATTGAAACTGCAAAGCCGTGAATGAGTTTATAAGAACGATGGGCTGGCGTTTGCCATCGGCACAAAGAAGTAAGAGTGTCACATAAGCATAACCAGGGACAAGCAGTTCGTGCCGCGATTGCCTGTGGCTGCATGACTTTTGTCAAGCCCTATGGGAGCATTTATTATGTCCACTTGTGTAGGATGACTAAGGTTAATTTCAACCCTATTGAATCTGGAATATTCAAGGCTTGGAATGGGTCATCGCATCTCTAAAACATAACACATGTATAATGTATAGATGATTCTGGTAAGATTTAAATATATTTTCTAACTCGGCCCTACATTATCAACATTTAATAAAGAACGTTGGCGACTCTCAAAGAAATGCAATTTTATGGAATTATTAATTAAGATTTAATAAATATAAAACATATATAAACTGGGTGATTATTACAACTAATACACCAGCCATTTGCTAAGTAGTAGACCCCTGCATTACAATAAATGAAGCATTGAATGCATGTCGATTCATATGAAAATATTAAGTTATTTATGAAAGTAAATATTAATGAAAATTTGACACGGATCCACTGTTTCAAGCGATCAGAGATTTAAACTTAGAAAATTATGAGCATGCGATAATTATATAATAAAATGTAGATTTTAGAAATACACACCCAAGAAAGTTCAGTTAGGCAGGCTAGATTATTTAAGAACTTTACATTAAAAAATTTAATAATTAATTTTAGTTTTACAAATGAGAATTTACAGTTTATAAGTTAGATACAGAATGAATAAGCTATAGTGGGATATTAGTAGAGTACTCTAGAAAATTTGGACACAGATACCTGTTTATGAGAAGTTTTCCAATTCCGTGATCAGTAACAAATTGTTCATGATTCTAGCATTAGCAGTTCTTTACAGCATTTGGATGATTCGGGCAATTTAACAGCAACAGCTTTCAAATTATTTTAGGCAGCAGTCTTCATGGTTGAATTTATGAAGGGAAATGGAAGGTTTAGCATCCAATATGTCATCTCCTGGGTGGAGAATAGTCTGGGTGCTTTTACTCGATCATATCGTGGCAGGAAAAATTTTATTTAATATCTTGGAGACTCTCCTGATCGAAAGCAGAGTTAAAGTTAAAGTGCCTGTTTCTAGCAAGTCTAAGATGGCCTCTTTTCTTAGATCTTATCTTTCACATTTTTGTCATAGTTTATTTTTGGATTCCACTTAATCTTCCCTGAGGATAATCAATGCATTTTTTGTTAATTCTAATTATAGAGACAGCTGCCTTTCTATTGTTTACATTTACATTTTACATTTAATTTTTATAATTACATTTTAGGGAATTTTTCTTTTTAATTAAATATTATAATTTATTTCTAAAATTATTACTAAATGAAATTTAAACAAAGCAATAACTAACGAATTTTACAATTCAAAATAAATGATTAAAATTATATATTTTTATATAACTAAAAGAAGAAATCTAAATTATATTATTTATCTTTATTTATTGCCTTAAATTTGAGATCGAAATGTGTGCGTGTTTATGGTGAATTCTACATATATCTATACATTTTTAATATTGCTACACACACAATTCGATACCAAAAAGTTTAAATTTGGGTAGGATAGACCGGTGAGTGAGAGATGATAGAAAAAAGTGAAACTTAAGATTCGAATACGAATCTTACTGTTTCATTTCCCGTACTTCCCGTGAACAATTAAGGAAAAATAAAGGAGGCAAGAAAAAGAAAAAATTTTTTGCTACATCACATAATTTAAATACGAAAAAACAATTTTTTTACAGATATATATAGAAATATAGAAAGCAGAGATTACTTGAAGCAACGAATAATTTATATACCTGGATCTAGAATTTATAGTTTAATATAAAATGGTCTAATTTGGCCATGTCTGGTTAAAATCATAGTAATATTAGTTAAACTGATTATATATATATATATATATATATATATATATATATATATATATATATATATATATAAATTCTTATAGTAAGATTAGTTAATGTAATATATAAAAAAAAAATTCTTAAGAGTAATAGTAATTAAAACAAATAATATATATAACAAAATTTCTATCTAAAACCCTATTTGACTAAAGTAAATTCCATTCAACCAAATTCATTTTACCAAATTCGTTTTAATATTCTTATATATGTTTAATAACCGTCCTAAGAGTCCAAAATATTTTTACAAACCCGGGTCAGGTGGATAATATCGATCTCTCGTCATCGATGACTGCAGCCTTGGGTTTTCTAATTTTTTTGCTTTCTATCAGGTGTTTCTTTGGCCCAATGTTTAAAATCCAATGTAGTAAGAAATTCATTCATTTCTTCTATGTCTTTTATTCGACTGCCTGTCATTAATGGTTGGATGGTTAGTGGCATGTTACATTGGATAGTTCTATATTTCCATTTCCGCATATTCCACCAGTCTTTAGCCGAGCCTTGGAGATGGTAACTGGTCATAGCTATCCGTAAATCTAGTCCTTTCTTATGAAATTGGGAGAACTTTTGTAAGCTCTCTAAATGGGTTTAAGGTTTTCCTCTATCTTTCCTTTAATAAAGATTTTAACATAGATCATCTTTGCTAAGTAGCTCTGGTATCCATTGTCTATTTTCATGATTTCTTCCATGACCTTTGGTCCTTCTATATTTTCATTCCCATCTATGCTCATCTCCTTTTTACTGCTTTCATTCAATGGTTCTTGTGGGCCTTCATCTATTGGAATGAGGTCTATTTGCTCATCTATTATCATAGGTTCATCAGATCTTTCTAACTTCCTTTCCTTTTCCATATCTTTAATCTCTTCTTCCTTTTTACTAACTCCGGATATGCTTGTTTCCTTTTCAATGCTGTCTTCATTCAATGGTTCTTGTCAACCTTCATTTGTTGGAATGAAGTCTCTTTGCTCTTCACACTTATCTACATTTATTACACTATCTGTCTGTTCTTCTATTATAGGTTCATCAGATCTTGCTAACTTCCTTTCATTTTCCAAATCTTCAGCCTCTTCCTTTTGATTGACTTGGATTATTCTATATTCCTCTGCTATCATTCCTAACTCTCTCAAGACAGATTTTAGAATTTCCTGATACTTCTTAGCTCTTATCTTTTCTTCTTCCTGTATTTTTTTGATTATTCATCTCTTCTCGCTTCCTCCTCATAAATTTTCCTCATTTGTTCCCTATTCTGTCTAAGTATTTCACATAACTTTAAACTAAAGTCCATTGACCCTCCAAACGCTTTAGATAAACCTACCTGCTCTATACTAATATTTTCTGCTTTCATTTTCTTAATATTATTTATTTATTTTATATTACTAGCATTTGACTATTCCCCACTGGTATATTAGCCCTATCACACTCTTTCACTGCCCTCACCTACTCTACATTGCCCTATCTCTATATTGCTGCGTTTAACATATATATTATAACAAACTACTGCCAACGCGTATAATAAGCCACTGCTGTCTATAATATATATAATGGTGCTTTAATAAAATATTTACTGTTAACATATATAACAAGCCTCTGCTGTCTATGATATATATAATGGTGCTTTAATAAAATATTTACTGCTACTTGCTTTCTCATTTAGTGACTGATTACTTTTTTTGACATATATATATAAATATTTCATTAGATCCGAGTATTTTCATTCCTTCTTAAATTATACACACATCCCTGCTTTCCTTAAATTTGTTATTATGTCTACCGTCCTTTCATTCACTCGACCAACATTATTTCCTCGATTTCTTTTTTACATTATTTTTATCAAAAAAACAAACTCGTATATATATATATATAATTAGCTAACTCGAGTAACAAACGCTAAAAGAAATTTATATGTGTTATATTTTTTGCTCAGGGTATATATGGGTTTTATAATCGAAGCCTCCATGTTTGTTGGCGCCAAACGCTAAAAAAAAATTATACTATGTAACAGTCACAAAACGTGTGATTAGTTAACATAGTGCAGAATTCGACCACCACACAGAATGGCAGCACCATCGAGGTAGAAAAGCCACCCGTAGTACTGAGTTCGAACATAGTTTATCGGTTCCACAATATGCAAGAGATTCATGATTTTATTTTGAGTTAGCCAATCAGAACATTAATCTTACACTAATATTAATTAAACACTTATATTTACAAATCGAGGAAACATATTGAATGGGTATCGAATAAATAAAACGTAACTGCAGACGTATAGTTTGAAATTATTTATTGAAAGATTTTAATAAATTATTTACTAATAATATTTGATAATATTTAAATTGAGTAACGGAATTTTATGATACTTTTATTCAAGAAATACATTTATTTATTTAGTAACATTTATGTGAAATCATTTTATCAATAATGCTTTTATTTAAGATCTCAGTAGTGGTACTTCCGATACTGTTCATGTTTACAAAGAAAAATACATTTATTTGATGATGTAATCTAGCTACCTAAAATTCTTGAGCAAGTATTTCTAAGGCATGCCTTTAGGGATTTATTACTTTGCAATGCAAGAGTCTAAAATAAGATTTATAATAGTAGCGGCAGACATATATTTATTTAATTAAAGACATTTACTAATAACTAACTGCTAACATTTATTTGAGAGTGAATTATGAAGATAATGCAGGGATGGAGTGATACATAGAATAATAAAGTTAGTTAAAGAAACACGTGGTACGCTTTAGAAAGGTGATATAGAATGGCAGTATATTGAAACTGTGAAGCTGTGAATGAGTTTATAAGAACGACGGGCTGGCATTTGCCATCGGCTCAAAGAAGTAAGGTGTCACATAAGCATAACCAGGGACAAGCGGTTCGTGCCATGATTGCCTGTGGCTGCTGACTTTCGTCAAGCCCTACAGGAACATTTACTATGTCCGCTTGTGTTGGACGACTAAGGTTAATTTCAACCCTATTGACTCTGGAATATTCAAGGCTTGGAATGGGTCATGGCATCTCTAAAACGTAACATGTATAATGTATAGATGATTCTGGTAAGATTTAAATATATTTTCTAACTCGGCCCTACATTATCAACATTTAATAAAGAACGTTGGCGACTCTCAAAGAAATGCAATTTTATGGAATTATTAATTAAGATTTAATAAATATAAAACATAAATAAACTGGGTGATTATTACAACTAATACGCCAGCCATTTACTAAGTAGTAGACCCCTGCATTACAATAAATGAAGCATTGAATGTGTGTCAATTTATATGAAAATATTAAGTTATTTATGAAAGTAAATATTAATGAAAATTTGACACACATCTACTGTTTCAAGCGATCAGAGATTTAAACTTAGAAAATTATGAGCATGCGATAATTATATAATAAAATGTAGATTTTAGAAATACACACCCAAGAAAGTTAGAGTTAGGCAGGCTAGATTATTTAAGAACTTTACATTAAAAAAATTTAATAATTAATTTTAGTTTTACAAACGAGAATTTACAGTTTATAAGTTAGATACAGAATGAATAAGCTATAGTGGGATATTAGTAGAGTGCTCTAAAGAATTTGGACACAGGTACCTGTTTATGAGAAGTTTTCTGATTCTGTGATCAGTAGCAAATT
Source organism: Epiperipatus broadwayi (assembly GCA_028023455.1). NCBI lineage: Eukaryota > Metazoa > Onychophora > Udeonychophora > Euonychophora > Peripatidae > Epiperipatus > Epiperipatus broadwayi. The sequence goes on along the minus strand of JAQFVV010002482.1, from coordinate 7,292 downwards.
GTTCATGATTCTAGCATTAGCAATTCTTTATAGCATTTGGATGATTCGTGCAATTTAACAGCAACAGCTTTCAAATTATTTTAGGCAGCAGTCTTCGTGGTTGAATTTATGAAGGGCAATGGAAGGTTTAGCATCCAATAGGCCATCTTTCAGGCGGAGAATAGTCTGGGCACTTTTACTCGATCATACCATGGCAGGAAAAATTTATTTAATATCTTGGAGACTCTCCTGATCGAGAGCAGAGCTAAAGTTAAAGTGCCTGTTTCTAGCAAGTCTAAGATGGCCTCTTTTCTTAGATCTTATCTTTCACATTTTTGTCATAGTTTATTTTTGGATTCCACTTAATCTGCTGAGGATAATCAATGCATTTTTTTTGTTAATTCTAATTATAGAGACAGCTGCCTTTCTATTGTTTACATTTACATTTTACATTTAATTTTTATAATTACATTTTAGGGAATTTTTCTTTTTAATTAATGTATTATATCTCACCGACCGATTCTTTTTAAAATTTCAAAGACAAAAAGGGAACATACGATTATTTTTACTTTTAATTAAATATTATAATTTATTTCTAAAATTATTACTAAATGAAATTTAAACAAAGCAATAACTAACGAATTTTACAATTCAAAATAAATGATTACAATTATATATTTTTATATAACTAAAAGAAGAAATCTAAATTATATTATTTATCTTTATTTATTGCTTTAAATTTGAGATCGAAATGTGTGCGTGTTTATGTTGAATTCTACATATATCTATACATTGTTAATATTGTTACACACACAATTCGATACCAAAAAGTTTAAATTTGGGTAGGATAGACCGGTGAGTGAGAGTGATAGAAAAAGGTGAAACTTAAGATTCGAATACGAATCTTACTGTTTCAATATATATATATATACATATATATATATATACACACACACACATTGGTAGTAACAAAAAGAGACTGAAAATGCAATATATGGGTAAGAGAACAAACAGGTGTTACTGACCTCATTGAAAAAAATAAAAGACTGAAGTGGAGTTGGGCTGGACATATTGCTAGAAGAGGTGATAGTAGATGGACAATTGAAATCTTAAACTGGATTCCAAGAGATTGTAAAAAACACAGAAAGAGACCTCATGTGAGATGGATGGATGAAATAAGAAAGTGTGGAGAGGTGATGTGGAGGAGAGAAGCTAAAGATAGGAAAAGATGGATTGAACTTGGAGAGATCCTCATCCTGCAGTGGATTGATAATGGTTGATGATTATGATAATGATGATACATTGCTTGCACAGAAAAAAACAGTTGCCATTGTCCTCTTAAATATGTCACATATATTAATGTGAATGTTTAGAATGGATATGTAGTGATATATAGATTTTATTTTCTAAACTATAATACTTGTTTTTTCCCTTTTCTTTTCATATAACTATTATGAAAAATAATGTTTTATTATTACTATAACAACAAAAAAAATAAAAGTAATAAAATGGAATGGGAAAAAAGGTTTAATTAGAAAACAAATTCTAGATATCATTATATATATAATACTCTATAAATATTTACAATAATATATATGTTACTCTGATGCATTGCCATAAAAAAAACTTATTTGTATTAAAACGTATTAAGACCAGTCAGACAGTGATAATAATTTACACAATATACAAAGGACATGTACATAATAGTGTTTATTAACATTTATTTAAGACAGACATTAAACTAGAAAACATTTAGACATTTAAGTTTACTTCACAACATAAATAATAACAATAAGAATAACCACTATTAATTCCTTTGAATGGTTTAAAATGGAATGGGAAAAAATGTTTAATTAAAAAACAAATTCTAGATATCATTATATATATATAATACTCTATAAATATTTACAATAATATACATGTTACTCTGATGCATTGCCATAAAAAAATTTATTTGTATTAAACGTATTAAGACCAGTCAGACAGTGATAATAATTTACACAATATACAAAGAACATGTACATAATAGTGTTTATTAACATTTATTTAAGACAGACATTAAACTAGAAAACATTTAGACATTTAAGTTTACTTCACAACATAAATAATAACAATAAGAATAACCACTATTAATTCCTTTGAATGGTTTAACAAAGTTCTAAACTTTTATGCTTTATTTGGAACCGTTTTGTCAGACTTTAGAATACTGCTTCTTCTGTCTTACTATTATTAAATGACTTCAACACCTTCAGTCTTATTTCTTGCAGGAGTAGCTCTCTTACATCCTTATATGTTTTTTTTTTCTAATGCTCTAATTTACATACATGTGTTTTGTAATATATTTTACTTGCAGTACTCTCTTTATTAGTTTTCTAGAGTGATTTTAGAGGAATAATTATGAGTGAAAATAATTTGTGCATGTCTACTTATAAATACACTTTATTTATACTAAATTATATGTGCAGATATTCCACTCCTCTCCCTACTCTAGAAAATCACTTATTCACTGGCATATATAATTTTTAACTTTAACAAGTGGTCTACAAACTTGTGGGGTTGTAGGAGTTGTTCTCTCAGTTCCATTCATCTATTGGAGTAGTTAAACCTTGTTGTTGTTTATGTATCGCTTCTTTATTTTGTGTCCATACTTCTAAATCTAGATCACTATCTGGGTTATTCAATAATAATCTCTTTTAATTACTTTATCTTTAAACATTTTTATTTTGATGGATGTCTGATAAAGTGTCCTCATAGTGATGGCAAAGGTGATTAATAGCTCTATAACTCCCTTCTATTCTGTAATTTCCTTAATCTTACTTGCTTCAATAACACTTCCATTACACCAGGTATCTATTTATGTTTTAAAAGATTGCATATCTATACATTTTCACCTGCCAAGAAATATATAAAATTTTGATTTGTCTTCCTTTTATGAACAGTGGGTAATAGCATTGACAAATGAGTGTGAAAAGAGTGACACATCAGTAACTCTGCTGGTGACTCACTTATCACAGTGCTAGGCATAAAATGCTCATTTTACCTTATTTCTATTATAGCTTTTGACATTCTTCTTATTTTCATTTTTTTTTCAAAACATTCTTAACATGATGCTTTCTTGGCAATTCCATTATTTTCAGGATGATATAGTGGAATGGGGGTATGTTTAATTCCTTTGATTTGCAAATAGTCTTTAAACTTTTGTGATGTGAAACCTGTACCATTACCTGTCACTATCAATTCTGGAAATCCATGTGTAGAAGATATTTCATTCAATACTATTATTGTGCACTCAGCATTTGTTCTCTTCACTAACTTGTATTCAATCCATCATGAATAAGCATTTACTAATACTAACATAATATATCCATCCAATGGGCTAGCATGGTCTAGATGAATACAAGTCCAAAAAGTTGTAGAATTTTCCCATGTTTCAAATTGTTTAGTTGGTAATTTAACAGTTTGTTGACAGTTAAAGCATACTTTTATCATGATATCAGTTGTTAGGTTTAGCCGCCATTCATATGATTGAGCTAATATTTTTATCCTGACAATTCCAGGATGGCCTTGATAGTAGATTCAGTATGGGTGTTCTGCCCTTGAGAGAAATGAGCACACAGTTGGTAATGAAGTCCATCCCACAAGTTTCAAATTGATTTGTTAACTCCCATAGAATATGTTTTTGGCTAGCCAAATTTAATCCATTTTATAAGTTGGGCATATCTCTTATCATGCCTAGTTCATTCAGCTACAATGGTGCTGCTTATACTTTCAGAAGGAGTGGTAGATTACTTAGAAAAAGTACAAAGAAAAGTAGGAAGACATGTATTAGATGCAGATGTGTGGATGACAAAGGAGGCAATTCAAAAAGAAATAGGGTATCAAGTTTTTATATGAGAGATGCAAAAAGTAAAATGAAAATGTTCAGTAGATTACAATTGATGGATAGTAAGAGAGTAGCCAAAATAGTATTTAAATGGGTTCCAAGTAAAGTACAGGCAACAAAATGGATAAGAAAGATAGTATGGTCTGCAGAAGATTTATATAAAACCTTTGTCAATATACTTGTATAAAACATGGGATGATTGTGTTAGAAGGATTTTTGAGTGTTATAATGACAAAGAATGGGATAAAAGAATAGATGCATTAACAAAAAATAGGGAATTGGAGAGACGGGGAATTAATATGGAGAGTAAAAAGAGTTTAAATGTATATAGAAGTAAACAGAATTGGGTGTGAGTTAATTTATCATAATAGCAAGGAAAGTTGTTTACTGTTTAAGGTTGGAACAGGATTGTTAGCAAAAAGGAATACACACATAAATGGAGAAATGTTGGTGATTTTCTCTGTAAATTATGTAATAGAGGCATGGAAAATATTAAGCATCTTCTAATTAAATGTAAATGCTTACAAGCAGAAAGAGGTCAATAATAAAGTTGTGGGGGAATAAATATAAATAAAGTGATTATACAGAAAGTGAGTTCTTGGCTTTTTTTTTTTTTGCAGGAATTGGAAAAATATAAGAGGAATCTACATATAAAGGCCTTAGAGTGGACAAAAATGATAATGTGGAAATGGGATGAAGCAGGATAGGGAAGAATATGAGAAAAACATAGAGTGGGGAATAGAAAGGGAATATGGCTAACAGGTTTCTCTGGGCATAGTGAAACAGTAAGATTCATATTCGAATCTTAAGTTTCACCTTTTTCTGTTGTCTCTCACTGACCGGTCTATCCTGCCCAAATTTAAACTTTTTGATATTGAGTTGTGTGTGTAACAATATTAAAAATGTATAAATATATGTAGAATTCAGCATAAACACGCACACATTTCGATCTCAAATTGAAACGCAATAAATAGGGATAAAATAATATAATTTAGATTTCTTTTAGTTATATAATTTTGTATAATTTTAATCATTTATTTTGGATTATAAAGTTCGTATTTATTGCTTTGTTTAAATTTCATTTAATAATAATTCTAAAAATATCTGATGTAATATTTAATTAAAAGTTAAAATAATCTTATGTTCCCTTTTTGTTTTTGAAATTTAAAAGCATCGGTCAGTGATAGATAATAGATTAATTAAAGAAAAATTCCCCAAAATTAATTAGTAAATGTAAAATGTAAACAATAGAACAGCAGCTTTCTTTAATTAAAAACCAACTAAATGCATTGATTATCCTCAGGGCAGATTAAATAGAACCTAAAAATATCTTAACAAAAATGTGAAAGATCAAGATAAAAAAAAAAGGCCATCTTAGACTTGCTGGAGACATTCACTTAAACTTTAGCTTTGCTCTCGATCACTGAGAATCTCCAAAAATAATAAAATAATTTGTTCCTGCCAAGGTATGACCGAGTAAAGCACCTAGATTATTCTCCACTGGGAGATGGTCTATCGAATGCGAACTTTCCATTGCCCGTCATAAATTCACCATGAAGATCTGCTGCCTGAAATGAAAGAGAAAGCTGCTGCTGCCATGAAATAAAATGAATATCTTAATACAAGAAAGAATTGCCACTCGTGAACTTTTTGCTGCTGTGAAAGTAAAATGAAACGTCTAAATACAAGAAAGAATTGCCACTCATGCACTATTTGCTACTTAACCAATGGACTCGGAAAACTTCTTATAAAACAGGTACCTGTCTGTGTTCAAACTCTAGAGTACTCTAATAATATGCTATAGCTCTTCTTTATACTACTTATCTAAATTATAAAATGTAAAACTATCATTTGTCTAACTAAAACTGAATAATTAACTTAATGTGTAAATTTCTCTACTAATCTAGCTTACCTCATTCTGTCTTGGGTGCGTATTTCTATAATCTACATTTCTATCAATAGTTATTATTTAATTATTGCATGCTCATAATTATTTCAATTTTCAAAGTTTAAATCTATGATCGCTTAAAACAATGAATGCGTGTCAAATTTTCATTAATATTTACTTTCTTTAATAACTTAACTTTCATATAAATCGACACGCATTCAATGCTTCATTTATTGTAATGCAGGGGTCTACTACTTCGCAAATGGCTGACGTATTAGTTATAATAATTCCCAAGTTATATATGTTTTGTATTTATTAAATAATCAGTGAATAATTCCAGAAAATTACATTTCTTTGAGAGTCACCAACGTTCTTTAGTAAATGTTGATAATGTAGAGCCGAATTAGAAATCTATTTAAATCTCATCATAATCAATTATCAGTATACATGTGTTACGTTTTAGAGACACGATGACCCATTCTGCCGTGAAATTTCCGGATTCTTCAGGGTTGAAATTAACCCCAGTCGTCCTACACAAGCAGGCATAATGGGTGCTCCCGTAGGATTTGACAATGTCATGCAGCCAGCCGGCCAATTTGCGCCACGTACCGCTTGTCCCTGGTTATGCTTATGTGACATCTTACTTCGTCGGACCGAGGCAGAGACCAGTCTGATATTCTTATAAACCCATTCGTGGCATTGCAGTTTCGATATACTGCCATTCCATATCGCCTTTCTAAAGCGTACCACGTGTTCCTTCACTTAATCTTATTATTCTATATATCACTCCGCCTCTGCATTATCTTCGTAATTCACTCTCAAATAAATGTTGCCCTTAGTCATAAAATAAATAGTTTAATTAAATAAATATATGTCCGCCGCTACTCTTAAATCTTACTTTAGACTCTTGCATTGCAAAGGTATAAATTCCCCAAAGCATGCATTAGAAATACTTACTCGAGAATTTTAGGTAGCTAGATTACGCTTTCAAATAAATGTATTCCTTTTGTAAACATTACAGTATCGGAAATACCGCTACTGAAATCCTCAATATAAAATAATGTCTAAATAAATAAATGTACTCTTTAAAATATAATCATGTTGTAAATTCCGCTACTGAAGCTTTCAATCCCTAAAATATTATTAGTCAATGTTTTATTAAAATGTATTAATAAATAATTTCAAACTATATGTCTGCAGTTACGTTTCATTTATTCGATACCCATTCTATATAATATTTCCTTGATTATGTAAATATGAATGTTTAATTAATATTAGTTTTGATTATTGGCTAACTCGAGAATAAAATCATGAATCTCTTGCATCTTCCTGACCACCGTGCCTAAGGAAATATTTACTAATGTCACATCAGATGCGTTGTTTCGTGGATTGTATTGTGGAACCGATAAACTATGTTCGAACTCAGTACCACGGGTGGCTTCGCTACTCGATGGTGCTGCTGTTCTGTATGGTGGTCGAATTCTGCGCTATGTTTACGAGTCACACGTTTTCTGACCATTACAATAGTGGCTGAGAGATTCC
>JAQFVV010002481.1:0-25148 GCA_028023455.1 Epiperipatus broadwayi | reverse complement strand
TATATATTTGTCACACTTAGTTAATTTAGTGTGCTTAGCTCTCTGTATTTCTAGCTCATAGGTAGTCAACACTTAGAGGAAACATTGGCTGCCAGATTCATAAGTGCATTAGTTCTAGTTTTGAATCCTAATTTTTATTAACAAAGGTAAAAGCCATAAAGCAGTCATTCTGGAGTTGGTGATCTTATAGCATTATATCAACTAGGGTCTAGTGATTATTCAAGCCTACAGTAGATGCCCTAGAATAGGATGAAAATAGTTGCTCTGTATATTTTTTAATTTATAAAAAATTGTTATTGTTTTAGAATTAAACAATTTTATTGAATAATGTCTATGTGTAATCAGTTGCAAGAATTTTATTTTTGCTGTTTAAAATGAATTGGTGGCCGAGTGGTTAGCGCGGCTGCCTTACAAGCAGTTGTCCCGGATTCGCTTCCCGGCCGATGCTTTGACACATGAATAAAAAAAAAATGAATTAAGAAATAAATATTTTATTAAAAAAAATTAATTTTAATTTTTAATATGAGAAATATTGATAAATATAATCTACAAAGTCCCATATAAACTATAATCTTTTAGAATTTTCAAAACAAATTAAAAGTATAAAGGGATTAGTTCCAGAACCACTAATTAATATATATATATTTTTAGTTTGAGTACTTTCAATAACAATTTACTTGCATTCTCTTGATAACAATGTAAAAAAAAAAAAAATCATCATGCAGATATATATAATGAAAATTTAAAATACAATAATAATTTATTTACTAAATCGAAATATTTATATATGTGTGAGTAATTTTAACATTATTTTTCAATTATAAATATGCGATTTTTTTAGCATGCGTTAGTGAAGCTGTAATTATATTATAATGTTTAATATGCCTGCTTAGCTCAATATAACTTAATTAACAAATTGCTTTTCCCTCCCCCCCCCTTTCTCTCTCCTTCCCCCTATTCCCCTTTCTCTCTTACCCTCTCTCTCTCCCTCTTTCTCTCTCTCCTTCTCTCCCCCTTTCTCCCTCTCTCTCCCCTCCTCTCTATTTGAGATAACACAGAGTTGCCAAAATGTTAATAATAACTTGAATAAAGTCCTTCTATTCAAAAGAAAAAGAGAATAACAATGATTTTATGATTATTTGCAAATATAAAACATAATATGAAGGTGTTGCCAGACGTAATACAAAACTCTAAAGTAATGATTTTAGCATTACAACATTTTGAACTTCTTAGTATGATATTTTGTTTGTTTGTTTGTATGCATGTTTAAACAATAGAGTTAACGGTTTGATGAGCTTTCATATTTATATAAATTAAAAGACTGAAGTGGAGTTGGGCTGGACATATTGCTAAAAGAGATGATAATAGATGGACAATTGAAATCTTAAACTGGATTCCAAGAGATTGTAAAAGACTCAGAAAGAGACCACATGTGAGATGGATGGATGAATAAAATAAGAAAGGGTACAGGGATGATGTGGAGAAGAGAAGCTAAAGATCGGAGAGGATGGATTGAACTCGGAGAGATCTTCATCCTGCAATGGATTGATAATGGTTGATGATGATGATGAAGATTAGCTATGAATTTTAGTTTGTAACCAAATCTATACATCATTTAAAAAAATTTGTTTTCATTTTTTTTATTAATCTGAATTTTAAAATTTTTTTAATCAATTATATTTGTAGTCATCTTTTTTATTGTTGTTGTCCATTTTACAATAAATTTCAGTGGTGGTGGATAAGGAATGATTGTTTATAAACACGTGTATATAATAGGTGAAAAGATTTTTTTCTGTTTACATATTAAATAATATTTAGAATAGTAATTTAACAATCAAAAATGCATAGTACTTTAAGTCAACAAACAAATACAAAGACACGTATAACATTCACTATTTTAAAAATGTTGAAAGAGTAATTAAATCAAATTTTTGACAAGCATTCAACATTGCAATACAGTATATGATCTATTCACTTGATGGAACTTTTTATTAAATAAAAGGAAAACTGCTAAAAAATAAAATGTCTACATTTATTCTTGAATTTAGTGGGTCGTGTGAAAGTCTAAGTTCGAACCCCGCATATATTACATATATAAATGCAGGTTTAAGCCTGTACAATGTATTAATTTATTAAAAATTAAATACTTCCTATCACTTTACTAGTAATTATAAATAAAATAAAAATTCATATAACATTATAATACTCTTTACTAAAATTCTTCCACAACTATGGTTTTATCTATTAACTAATAGGCATTTTTCAAGTGAAATTCAATTAAACATACCATATATATATATATACCAAACAAAATATCTCTTCCCATCATTCAGTTCAAAACCCAACTTCCTTTTTAACATCAAAGGAAGTCATCATAATATTGATGACCTTCTTATTCAAAATATTGTATCATCAAGAAGAGCAAAGAAATTTTGATGATAAAAATATTTGGAATCTGAGGCCATCAATCTCATGAAAACATCCTTTGATGTTAAAGGAAGTTGGTTTCTGAAGTGAATGATGGGAAGGCTATTTTTATTTAGTATATATATATAACATGTTTAGTTGAATTTCACTTAAAAAGATCTGTTTGTTAATAGATGAAGCCATGGTTGCAGAAGAATTTTAGTAAAATTTAGTTGTTGTTTTTTTGGCTAATATTGTAATGTCATACAAATTTTTACAATTTATTAAATAAAATCAAAAAATAATTTAATTTTTAATAAAAATCATTTATTTACCAAAACAATATCAATTATTTAACAAAAAATACATCCATGACAAATAAAATGAATGTAATTTACAGTTACACGTGAACATTAATTAAAACAAAGAAATAATACATTTGCAATAAAAATATCTATTAAATAAAAGAAAATATAAAATAATTCACACACAAAAGGTTTATGAAACTATAAAAATAAGCAATATTTAATAAACACCTGCACCTCTATATTCTTTGTATAAATGCAGACATTATAAATTCAAAGATAAAATGTGAACATTTCTTAAGGATCTATATTTCTGCCTACATATTATTTGTCATCAGTATAGTTTTAGCTAAATAAGTTTCTATTATTTTAGTAATTAAATTACTTTTATTGAAAAATATATTATTTTCTTGATTTTATTCAATATATTCTTCTAACTATAAATTCAAGTATAAATGACCATTTTATTGACTAGTTTTTTATTTATTTGTTCAATGATAAGTAATGGGTAGGAGAATCATCTAGATAAATCCATACTCTATATTAGCACCCATACGTATATTATATTAAATGCTAGAAAAAAATATTTAATATTATTAAACTATACATTACTACTTATCATTAAAAACAACAAATAATACAAAATATTATTTTTTTAAAAGGGTTCTATTATTGTAATAATTTAACTAAACTAATTTTTTCGTATCAATACTATACTTCAACTTAACATTTAAGTTGGACACTAACAAATTCTTATATATTATTATTAGACTAAATTTACCAAATTAATCACTATATAAATAATTAGTAATAATATCATAGTGCATTTGCGTCAGTAAACATTACTCATGAACATTTCAAAATAATTCCAAACTAATTTAGCTACTCTTAGCTAGGGTTAAAGGTCTTGGGTTAATCTAGAATGATTCGATGAGTACCAGTGCACTGACTGTGTAAATAAAAAATTGTGTAAAATGGTGTGCTTTTATTAGTGGGGAAGGTGGGGGGGGTCAATATTCCTTCAGGCATTCATTACATGGTTATCTTTACCTTTTAATGTTTCATTGCATGTCACAAATATATTTTATAATATGCCACATACTTCACAATTCACATTTCACAATGCATTTTTAACATATGATTTATTTTTTCTTCTTTTGCCTACAGTTTCAACTGTCCAGCAGTCATCATCAGAGCTTTTGTAAACCTCACCTCTCCTACACTTCATAGAAATATATTTCCTCTTAAAATAATTTTTGCTCTTCAGACGTCTTTTTTTTTTACTATTTAAAATTATGTATAACTCATAAAGGTAATTGAAAAATGTTTCAATCATGTAATATTTAGTAGCTTGATAATTTGTGATATAATTTTAATAATATAATTAACTGAATAGAAAGTATGTTTAATAATTTAAAATTGACCACTACATTAATCTTCTGAAATATTTTGACTAAAAAGTGTTTAATTTGTAACAAAAATATAATAATTCAATGGGTTTTAATGTAATGCATTTTATTCTAACAACAAACAGTTCCTAAACATGGTTTAATAAAAATACTGCAAAAAATTAAAAAGTTAAAGATTTTTATTATTATAACTGAATTATTATTAATTATATTGTTAATACCTTAGTGGCAAAACCACTGATTTCATTTTAATTTATATTCATTGTTTCAAACAGAATGACAGTTCAGTAAACTTTCTCCAAAGTTTCTTAATGATTATAATTCAACATTAAAACTTATGCTTTAATCCTTTTTCCAGGTAAATATTAAAGAAATCTATTTTATAAGTACATAATAATAGCATCATTGAATGAAAAATAAAATTATGCATAGATTTGTTTGTGAGCTTTCAAGAAAATTATATAGTGGATAAATGTAACTTTTCATTTAGTATTGTTATAGACTGATTTGTCAATTGTTTATATACCTATTTATTGTTCCAACCTTCAATTATAAAGGACAATTAATAGTGGACCTCATTTCCTCTCATGGTTCATTATAACTGATAGTTAACTCATAATGATCAATCTTGTTATAATTATCAAAACTTAAACAAAGTGTTCACAAAATTTCAAAATTAATGTTTTATAGTTATTTAATTGAAACCCAAAAACTTAATAAATGATTTTTTAAATTTTATATATATTATAACGTTTTCCGTTTTTGATAGTCCTCTACACGCTAATATAAACTACGCGTGAGTTGATCAAGCTATGTCAAAAAGAAGACAGTTGTATTTCAATTTCTATTAACATAGCTATATTTCCTGATCAACTCGGCCTATTAATAATTGAGAATTATGCTATTGCCGAAATCAGCTTTTAATTTTTCAATATACCAGGTCCTTTTATTTTTAAAGGAGACGCTGAAATCTGTTACCAGTACGTCTAGCAAATAACAAAAAAAAGAAAATACCCTAAACCTAATCGGTATTGCATCATATCGTAACGGGAATTATTTTTTAAAATATTATTATTCCCGGAATTTATTAAACACATTGGCAAAGGTAAATTATCATATTTAAACATCACTAAAATAATATTAATAAATTCAATAATAATTAACAACTATTATTAATACTTAAATGAAAAGGTTGATAAAAAGTAAAATCTCTTTTATTCCAACAAACTAAAATATTTGTAAATTAAATTACGAAATTCACTAAACTATGGAGAGAACATGAATCAATTTAAACAGTTGGATAAAGTAAAGCAATAATGTTCCACTTATTATAATTCTATTTTCCAAGATCTTGTATAAAATTATTTAAATGAAGTCTCTTTAATAGAAAGTAATGTCTATGTCGGGATTATTTTAAGACTTGTTTGTAAACAATTAATTTTGTGAATCAGGAATAAGTAGTCTTACCGTTGGTGAGTTTTGGTAATTCCCGCGGATTTGTAGATAACTATGCATAGTTTCTCGGGGTTAAATGGGCTCCTTCCTTTGATTATTGGTTGATCTGGTGCTGGTTCATAGGCTGGTTACTTAACCTCTCTGGTGTTCATCGGTACTGATGTTAGCTAAAGCTCAGTCCTACTATAGTACTCAGAAGAACTTTTTCATCGTAGTGGTCTGGATCTTTAATCCAACGAACTTAACCAAAATTCAATAATTAAAGACGTGACTATACTAAATCCTCCTTTTTTATACCAGAGGGCCATCAGACTTCTGCACATATCTTGGGTTTATCGCAATGTCAGACATTGATAATCCTATATATTTTTACTAAAATTTCTGTGCTAAAGCTTCCATTTTTTCAGCATAACACAGCCATCTTTAATTAGTTGAAATATTTCTAGCCTCTCTCTTATCTTTTAGTAATTTCCAAAATGTATCCTCTGACTTCTCCAATTCCTCAACTTTATTTTTAATTACCTTAAAAATATACGAAGAGAATAATTTAACTTTCATTGTAATCTTTTTTTTTTAAAAATTTATTTTTATTTTTTTAGTTTTTACCAAATGCCGTTCCCTTAAAATAAATAAATATATATATATATTGAGTTTAATACTTGTTTAATAAATATAAAAATAAATGATTTAGCACAGTCATTCTAATCCCGTTACACAAGAGTACATCATTAATGTATATCTGTAAAGATATCATAAAAATTACTATATATATGTGAGAATGTTTTTATCATTTATAAATAAGATTATTTAATAATGATAGAGATTAAACTGGGAGTTAAAGATTGAGATCAAACACTAATAATAAGAGACTACATCAATGGAATGGGGTATATAACACAGAAGACAATTTGTAGGTAAGAGGATATAGCGACAATTTATCTAATAAATTAAAATTATCACATGAATAATATTAATTTCAATGATTATTTGTTGATTTGCTAGTTTAGCAATTCAATTTAACACAAAAAAGGACCCTCTCAACAAATTATAAACCCCATCTACTTAAATACGGTCAGAAGACAGAGTTTATCACCATTACATTGTTTTATTTTTAAAAATCAACATATTCTTTCTATGCTGTAGCTTACAGATTATTTATCTTAGCCACGGAATATCTGTTTATAATCCTTTTAATCCGTTTTAAATGAACATTTAATAATGGCTAAAGAAACATGTTATTTCAATTTAAATAAAGTAAATTAATAATTTATTAAAATGTTTGTGTCGGGGGTTGATCAATATCGCTTTTTAGTTAATATGCGTATGAATTATATATGTAGAGTAAAATTTAGTAGTGAATTATATAAAAGCCTAAGATATTATTATATACAGTGCTATCAAATCTTGTGAGAGAGATCATCCATGTTTGTTCTCCCGAGTAAAATATTTTCCAAAGACCCCCGAGATGTTTTTTCAGGGATAAAAATACCCAAAAGAGGTACCACAAACTTGTTTGCACTTCAAGATGTATACTCTTATTAAATGGATAAATTTGGCACTAAGAAGCTCCGTCGTACGCTTAGTTTAAAAATAACTACTATACACATAAATTCTCTGAATTAAGATTGTAGGTGAATGTTGTATACAAGTGTGCGGCATGGTATCACACATAGTGCGAAATGGCGACCACGAATCGCTGTAATAGCGGAGAACGGCACAAATAAGTCCTAATACGGTGAATTGGAGAACTATCTTTTTAAAAATATATAGAAAGGAGAAAAATAGAAAGAGTTTGGATATATTTTGGAAACGTGAGCAAGGATATATTTTGCAATCTGTAGATAGGACCGGTGGAACTCTCAACAAGTAGCTGAAAATACGTTGATGGTAGAGTACCAGCTCGCGGAGGCATGGGTATAGAGTCAGTTATTGGTTAATAGCAGACTCTAAGAATTTATCAATAGTTGGGATATAAAAACAAACTATAAGGGCGTAACTTACCATTGATGAACCCCGGCACATAATTGAATAGTATTAGATCAAAATAAATACAAAAGGGCAGTAGGTAATGAAGCCAGAACAGCAGAGCTAAGCGGGTAGTAAAAATGGAGAAATCTTAAAAATTAGAAAATCTAGAACTCGATTCAGAAATTGACGAGAGATTTCAACCCTGAGATTCCCAGAATATAGTGAACAGAGACTAGGACGAAAGTAGTCGAGGAAAAATGCGTGGAAGGTGCAGTGGAAAAGGCTGAAGTCGACACAAAAAGAGAGCGGAGTTTAGATCGAGAGAGGAGTGTAAAATAGAAAATCGAAAGTTAGTGAGGTAGAAAGACCGAGAATTCAGATGAATGTAGAGATGACATCACAGAACCACTCTTGTTATACGCTTGAAAGCCAGCTGGTCTGCAAAGTCTATGAAGATATTTTATGCCAGAGGAAATAGTATGGTAGCATATAGTATTTAAGGAACGCTGCTGATGGGAGTTAATAGAGTACTTGGTGAATAAGACAGAGTCAGAGAAGTGATGAGAGAAATACAGAAGGGAATTTCTCAATTCTTCATTGTCATGGCTAGATCGAAAAACATTGATAGTAAATACTTGTCAGAAGGTCACACATCCTAATTGTAAGGCACACATGTCATGAGTGTAGAAAGAATTCGTGTCAGACAGAAGCAGAACTACAGTTGGATATGAGCGCCAGAGTGACATATATTTGTTATCGAGAAGATCTTCGGGATGGAAATTTTGTGGAATGTCATATGCATACAATTCACCTCGAAAGCCAAATTACAATCAAGGAGAGCGGCCACGGGGGCGGCGGGCC
This sequence comes from Epiperipatus broadwayi, assembly GCA_028023455.1. Classification (NCBI taxonomy): domain Eukaryota; kingdom Metazoa; phylum Onychophora; class Udeonychophora; order Euonychophora; family Peripatidae; genus Epiperipatus; species Epiperipatus broadwayi. Next base: position 16,744 of record JAQFVV010002481.1, on the reverse strand, counting down.
GTAAAGTATTCAAATAATACAGACCACATGACAGTATTGTTGCTTAAAATATAAATGATAAAATTCACAAGTCATCAAACCCCTCAGTTACATAAAGAGTATGAATGAGTATGTTAATCAATTACTAAGGATATATTCACTGTACGTTGACAGAATGTATATATTCACGTTAATATATCACACAGATATACATATTGTATTGCATTATATTTTTTATTTATTTGTGTTTTAAATAGATTTTTATTTATGAAGATAGGATGATAAATGCCATTGATAATCACGGCTTTCTTAAGCAGCATTTATATACTGAAAATAATCAATGGAATGGAAAGAGTCGCAGGCGCTCAGTTAATGACTGAATTCTTAGAATCAAGAGTAATTTTAAATGAAAAGTGGGAATTTTTTCAGCTTTAGAACAAGGAAAGTGAGTTAAAAGAGCACTAAAAGAATAAATCCATATTTGTACTCTCAGTGATTTAGTAGTGATTAAATTTTAGAAAAAGTAGTGAAGTGATGAGAAGCAGAGAAAGATGACTGATCAACGTAATTCTAAGAATTCCATTCATATCGTACTGCATAATAAAAATAATCACAGACACCTCACTGGACAGCTATTGAACCCGCTCCTTTTATGGATTTGCCATCGTGGCTCAGAACTCTACTACATCAAGCCAAACTATCTACTTAAACATTAGACTACTTTTGGTCAATTATATATCATTCGACCAAAATTCTCATTAAAATCAACATATTTTTCTATGCTGTACTTACAGGTTCAGTTATCGAACATTTGCTCTTAAGAGGGGGACTTTATATTCAAAAGTAAATGTTTAATAATGGGTTAAAGAGTCGTAAAGTACTAATTTAAATAAATTAATAATTTATTAAAATGTTTAAAAATAACTTGACATAACAATATAACTTCGTTAATAGTAATGAATTATATATAGAGAGTGTAATGGAATAAATGAATTATATGTTTAAGATACAATATATAAATACATGTTATTAAACTTAAGAATTAATTGCTTGGTTTACATTCTGTATTTGACAGATAATGTGGTTAGACAATTTAGATAAGGTTGCATTTAGAGATATAAGGTGTCTCTTAATAACTTTGTTCCTCCGTAAAACATTGTTTCCAGAGACCCTGAATTGAGATAGTTGTATAAAATACCCAAAGAGTATCCATTGGAACTTTTAGTTTGCTTTTGAGACGTATAATTTTATTAAATAGATAAGACTATGCTATAGAGATATACGCGCCGGGGTAATAACTACTTATACCACACTCGGGGCCTCCTGGAACAAAGACCCAATAGAATGCTACTGGTCGCCCAGTGTGTGGCATACTAAATGCCATGTAGCGTTTAAAATATATATATATATTATCAATTTTATTTAAAATGTAGTTTATCTTTTTGCAGAAGACTTTGTAATAAATATTAGCACTTTCTATTATGTATAAGACATATGCAATAAAAAAATGATTTCACTTTCACATATGTGCCCTAATATATACATTACTAATGTGTTTAGCATCCATTGTCGCCAGGCCAGCCTATAGTAATTAAGAATTGAGCTAAAGACAAAATGGCCACTCTATCTTATAGTCTTACCTGTGCTTAAGAGAGTTTTTTGTACTCAACACATTCATTGTTTGAAATATATAAATTATTAAGGCATATATGTAGGGGGTCAGAATCATTTCTTTCTTTAAATGAAATAAGTCTCCCACTTAGTCACTGTATTAACATGTTATTATTTCAAATATGACATGAAGTATACATAATAAAGCTAAAAAAGCCAATTATAAAATCAGAATTATTTTTAGTTTGTAACTAATAGACTTATTTCATTTAAAGAGAAATGATTCCATTTTTTCACATATGTGCCTTAATAATTTATATAATAGTTCAAACAATGTCATGTTGAGTACAAAGAAAACTCTCAAACCCAAACACAGGTAAGACTTTATAAAGATAAGAGTGGCCATTTTATTCTTTAACCTAAATTCTTAATTATATAGGCTAATCTGAAGCGTCTTGGTTTGAAAATGTGAAGATGTACTAAACACATTAGCTATTATATAAATTATTAAGGCACATATGTGAAAAGGTGAAATCATTTTTTTTAATTGCATATGTCTTATGCACTTAATAAATAAATTTGATGCTAATAGATTTATTACAAAGTCTTCTGTAAAAAGATAAACTACTATTTTAAATAAAATTGATTAAATAATTTGTTTTTAAAAAAGATAATATAATCAGAGATGTTTTCAGCAATATATATATATTTTAAGCACTATGTGGTATTTGAATACCATGCCACACACTGGCCAGCCATTTTTAACATTCTACCCACAATCTTGTTCAAAGAATTTAGTGTGTATAAGTAGTTATTACCCTAAGCTTCGAGCACGTATATTTATGAGCAAAGGCCGAAGCCCCTCTCAAGCGCCAATCTTATCCATTTAATAAGAATTATACATCTCAAAAGTGCAAACAAAAGTTCCAATGGATACTCTTTGGGTATTTTATCCTAACTAGCTCAATCTCGAGGGTCTGGGAAAACAATGTTTATCAGGAGAACAAAGCTATGGATGATCTCATTAAGAGACACCTTATATCTCTAAATATAATTTCTATCTAAATCCAATCCTATTACAATAGCCCATCAGTCAACAGAAATCCAGAATGTAAATAATATATATAAGTGGTAATTAATTCTAAGATTTATTAGCATGCGCACACATATATTAATATCTTAAACATATAATTCATTTATTCCATTACATATACATATATAATTCATACACATATTAACGAAAGTGTGTGATTACACATCAGAGTTGCATTTTTTTAAACATTTTAATAAATTATTAATTTACTTTATTTAAATTGAAATAACACATGTTTCTTTAGCCATTATTAAATGTTCATTTAAGGCAGATTAAGAAAAGATCAAAGTTACCTCTTAAGAGCAAATGTTCACGTGGCTGAGGCTAATAATCTGTAAGCTTACAGCATAGAAAATATGTTGATTTTAATGAAAGTCACTGGTCCGAATGATGGTGATAAGCTCTGAAATATTCTGACCAAAACAATCCCTATTAGAATTTAAGTAGATGAGTTTGGCTTGATTGTGAGAGGATCTGGTTGTTAGAGTTCTGTGGCCATTACACTTGGTTGACTAAATGGCAAATCCATAAATAAAATTCAGGCGGGTTCCACAATAGCTGTCCATTGAGTGGTCTGATGAACCTAGACGATTATTTTTACCCCCGCATGTATACGGAGTACATTATGAATAAAATTCTTAATTAATAATTCGGTTGATCAGTTTATACGTCTTTCTCTGCTTTTCTCTATCACTTCACTGCTTTTTCTAAAATTTAATCACTACTAAATCACTGAGAACAAATATAGTTCTATTCTTTAGTGCTCTTTAACTTCACTTTTCCTTCTATTCCTACGCCAATGACCCGATCTCAGAAATGCTTTTAACTTTCATTGTTCTAAAATTACTCTTAACCAGTTCTAAGAATTCCGATTGGACAGTCATTAACTGAAACTGCCTGTGGCACAACTTTCCATTCCATTGATTATTTTCAGCCTTATAAATTTAATGGGTTTTGCTTAAGAAACACGTGTTATCAATGGCATTTAAAATCATCTATCTTACGATATTCATAATGAAATATCTATTTAAAACACAAATAAATAAAAAATATAATGCAACTCTACATATAATCGCTTCTTCTACATTCTCACATATAAATATATTAGTAATTTTCACCCATTATATTAACACATACAGCGAATATATATACATTCTATTAACACATACAGCGAATATATATACATTCATACCTTTAATTGATTAACATACTCATTCATACTCTTGTGTAACAGGGTTTGAATGACTATTGTAAATTTTTACCACTTCGACCTATTTACTTCGCAACAACACTGGCAATTAAATCTATATTCGAACACAGCTACTGTTACATACCCCCCTGGTGCAATAGCCTTCAAATACCCTCTGTGTATTTGAATGGCTTTTTAAACACCTCTTTTCTATCCTTTGTCGGGCCCACCCTTCTGCTTCGGTGGCCATGTCCCCTTTCCTTGATTGTAATTTGGCTTGTCAGGTGGACGTTGAGCTTCTGGCTCGCACTGCCATTTCGGTCTGTAATTATTGTCCCATGCTTTTCTATATGTTGCATTCCCATCAGAACATCCTTCTTCCATCCCCAGCTTAGTACTTTGCTGATCTTGGATTTCCTTTCCTCATTCCAACAGAATGCTATGGTCATACGCGCTCATATCCAGCGCATTAAGTAGTTCTGCCACTTCTCCGATAGATGCTTTTCTCACCCCCAACATAATTCTTTCTACACTCATAGGCATATTGTGCCTTACAATTAGAATGATGTGACCTTCTGACAAGTGACACATGTCCAGTGTTTTCAGTCTCGCCACCTGACAATGAAAGAATTGAGAGAAAATGTTCTTGTTTCCCTTCCTCATATTTCTCTCGCATCACTTGATACTGTACGAGCTCCTGGCAGTCTTCAGACCAAAAAGTCTCTCGTATCTTCTGGTACTCCTCGAAGGTTGAGAGTTGTTGAGACAATGAGTCCCATCATGCTTGGGCATTCCCACTTAGATTACTATATGCTACCACTACTTTATTTTCCTCTGGCATGGGATTCATGCCAAAGTATCTTCATAGGCTTTGCAGATGCTCCCCAGGAGCTTCCCCCATTTGACCTTCAAACAGCCATATCTTTAAGAAGTGGTTCACGTTGGTGTGCATCGCCATACCCATACATTTCACCCTGTTCTCTGGTCTTTCTGCCTCACAAGCCTTCGGTTTCTGTTTTACACTCCTCTCTCATTCATCTAAACTCCCTTCTACTTTTTTATTGTCTGACTTCTCAGCCTTTTCCATACTTTCACCTTCATTTCCCTCATATTCTTTTTTCCCTCGACTACTTTCACTTTCCATCCCTAGTCTCTGTTCTATATTCTGAAATCTCAGTTCGAATCTCTCGTCCATTTCCTGAAATCGGAGTTCTAGATTTTCTAATTTTTCTAAGATTTTCTCCATTACATTTACTTCTTTCCCCTCTCCCGCCTTCTGCTGTTCCCCTTTCTGCTTATTTTTTGGCTTCATTTTCCATACCTACCTATACCTACATATTTATTTTGTTTGTGTATATCTAATACTATTCCAATTATGTGCCAGGTTCGTCACCCCGGCATCAATGGTAAATTGCATGACCCACCTGATAGGCCTTCCTCCCTTCATTTCTACCCTTATGGATTTTGTTTTATAATATCCCAAATATTGGTAAATTCTTAAATCCCTATTTATTAACTATGTAACTCTATATATGCCTCACGGAACAGACATCACCTACCATCAATGCTATTTTTCCTTCTGATTATTTGAGAAGTTTTCCACCAGTCTATCTACAGATTGCAAAACATATCAACATTTAACCACATTTCCAAATATATATCCAAACTCTTTCTGTTTTCTCCTTTCTATATATATTTTTTTTAAAAAAAAAAAAAAATCGTTCTCCAACTTTCGTTGGGAAACCCTTTTTTAAATTATATTAGGACCCCATTTTATTGCCCGTTCTCCACTATTTGCAGCCCCGTTCATTGGTCCGCCATTTTAAGCACTACATGGTATTTGAATACCATGCCACACACTGGGCAGCCATTTTTAACATTCTACCCACAATCTTGTTCAAAGAATTTAGTGTGTATAAGTAGTTATTACCCTAAGCTTCGAGCACGTATATTTATGAGCAAAGGCTGAAGCCCCTCTCAAGTGCCAATTTTATCCATTTAATAAGAATTATACATCTTGAAAGTGCAAACAAAAGTTCCAATGAATACTCTTTGGGTATTTTATCCTAACTAGCTCAATCTCGAGGGTCTGGGAAAACAATGTTTATCGGGAGAACAAAGCTATGGATGATCTCATTAAGAGATGCCTTATATCTCTAAATATAATTTTTATCTAAATCCAATCCTATTACAATAGCCCATCAGTCAACAGAAACCCAGAATGTAAATAATATATATAAGTGGTAATTAATTCTAAGATTTATTAGCACGCGCACACATATATTAATATCTTAAACATATAATTCATTTATTCCGTTACATATACATATATAATTCATACACATATTAACGAAAGCGTGTGATTACACGTCAGAGTTGCATTTTTTTAAACATTTTAATAAATTATTAATTTACTTTATTTAAATTGAAATAACACATGTTTCTTTAGCCATTATTAAATGTTCATTTAAGGCAGATTAAGAAAAAATCAAAGTTACCTCTTAAGAGCAAATGTTCACGTGGCTGAGGCTAATAATCTGTAAGCTTACAGCATAGAGAATATGTTGATTTTAACGAAAGTCGCTGGTCCAAACGATGGTGATAAGCTCTGAAATATTCTGACCAAAACAATCCCTATTAGAATTTAAGTAGATGAGTTTGGCTTGATTGTGAGAGGATCTGGTTGTTAGAGTTCCGTGGCCATTACGCTTGGTTGACTAAACAGCAAATCCATAAATAAAATTCAGGTGAGTTCCACAATAGCTGTCCATTGAGCGGTCTGATGAACCTAGATGATTATTTTTACCCCCACATGTATATGGAGTACATTATGAATAAAATTCTTAATTAATAATTCGGTTGATCAGTTTATATGTCTTTCTCTGCTTTTCTCTATCACTTCACTGCTTTTTCTAAAATTTAATCACTACTAAATCACTGAGAACAAATATAGTTCTATTCTTTAGTGCTCTTTAACTTCTCTTTTCCTTCTATTCCTATGCCAATGACCCGATCTCAGGAATGCTTTTAACTTTCATTGTTCTAAAATTACTCTTGACCAGTTCTAAGAATTCTGATTGGACAGTCATTAATTGAAACTGCCCGTGGCACAACTTTCCATTCCATTGATTATTTTCAGCCTTATAAATTTAATGGGTTTTGCTTATGAAACACGTGTTATCAATGGCATTTAAAATCATCTATCTTACGATATTCATAATGAAATATCTATTTAAAACACAAATAAATAAAAAATATAACGCAACTCTACATATAATTGCTTCTCTACATTCTCACATAGAAATATATTAGTAATTTTCACCCATTATATTAACACATACAGCGAATATATATACATTCATACCTTTAATTGATTAATGTACTCATTCATACTCTTGTGTAACAGGGTTCGAATGACTATTGTAAATTTTTACCGCTTCAACCTATTTACTTTGCAACAACACTGGCAATTAAACCCGTATTCGAACCCAGCTACTGTTACAATATATATATATATATTGTAACATTTATTTATATACATTGCAAAAATATTGGCATTTGGTAAAAGCTAAAAAATAAAAGTAAATTTAGATTTTTTTTTTGACTAATTTTTTTTTTTTAAAAAAAAAAAACGTACAATGAAAGTTAAATTATTCTTCTGTATTTTTTTAATGTAATTAGAAATAAAAGTTATAATTGGAGAGAACAAAAGATACATTTTACCAATCTAGATAAGAGAAAGTAGAAATATTTCAACTAATTAAAGATGGCAGAATTATGCTGAAAAAAATAAAGACTTTGTAACATAAATTTTATAAAGAATATATAAGATTATCAACGTATATTTTGACAAACAAAAGATATGTGCAGAAGTCTGAAATCTGGACCTCTAGTATAAAAAGGAGGGATTTGGTTGGAGGAATGTCTTGGTTTACTTGATATTCTTTTGGTTGGTTTTGGATTAAAGAATCCAGACCACTCTACGATGAAAAAGTTCTTCATACGAGAGTAGACCGGAGCTTTAGCTGACATCGTTACCGATGAACACCAGAGAAGCTTACGCAACTAGCCTATGAAACCAGCACCAAGATCAACTAATAATCAAAGGCTGTGAGCTCATTTTAACCCCGAAAAACTATGCATAGTTATCTACAACCAGCGTGAATTCACTAAAACTTACCGGTAAGACTACTTATTCCTGATTGTGACAAAATTAAGCGTTTACAAACAAGTCTTAAAATAATCCCGATATAGACATTAATTTTCTTATTAAAGAGACTTTCATTTAAATAATTTTATACAAGATCTTGGAAATGAATTGTAATAAGTGAACATTATTAAATTACTTTATCCAACTGTTTAAATTGATTCATGTTCTCTCCAGTTTAGTTAATTCGTAATTTAACTTACAAATATTTTTAGTTTGTTGGAATAAAAGAGATTTTACTTTTATCAACCTTTTTCATTGTGCGTTATTAATAATAGTTATTAATTATTATTGAATTTATTAATATTATTTTAGTGATGTTTAAATATATAATTTACCTTTGCCAATGTGTTTAATAAATTCCAGGAATAATAATATTTTAAAAAAATAATTCTCGTTACGGTATGATGCAATACCGATTAGTTTAAAAGTATTTTCTTTTTTTTGTTATTTGCGAGACGTACTGGCAACAGATTTCAGCGGTCTCTTTAAAATAAAAGGACCTGGTGCCCATATTGAATAAATTAAAAGCTGATTTCGTCAATAGCATAATTCTCAATTATTAATAGGCCGAGTTGATCAGGAAATATAGCTATGTTAATAGAAATTGAAATACAACTGTCTTCTTTTTGACATAGCTTGATCAACTCACGCGCAGTTTATATTAGCGTGTAGAGGACTATCAAAACGGAAAACGTTATAATATATATAAAATTTAAAAATCATTTATTAAGTTTTGGGTTTCAATTAAATAACTATAAAACATTAATTTTGAAATTTTGTGAACACTTTGTTTAAGTTTTGATAATTATAACAAGATTGATCATTATGAGTTAACTATCAGTTATAATGAACCATGAGAGGAAATGGGGTCCACTATTAATTGTCCTTTATAATTGAAGGTTGGAACAATAAATAGGTATATAAACAATTGACAAATCAGTCTATAACAATACTAAATGAAAAGTTACATTTATCCACTATATAATTTTCTTGAAAGCTCACAAACAAGTCTATGCATAATTTTATTTTTCATTCAATGATGCTATTATTATGTACTTATAAAATAGATTTCTTTAATATTTACCTGGAAAAAAGGATTAAAGCATAAGTTTTAATGTTGAATTATAATTATTAAGAAACTTTGAGAAAGTTTACTGAACTGTCCTTCTGTTTGAAATAATGAATATAAATGAAAATGAAATCAGTGGTTTTTGCCACTAAGGTATTAACAATAATGAATTAATAATAATTCAGTTATAATAATAAAAAACTTTAACTTTTTTTAATTTTTTGCAGTATTTTTATTAAACCATGTTTAGGAACTGTTTGTTGTTAGAATAAAATGCATTACATTAAAACCCATTGAATTATTATATTTTTGTTACAAATTAAACACTTTTAGTCAAAATATTCCAGAAGATTAATGTAGTGTCAATTTTAAATTATTAAACATACTTTCTATTCAGTTAATTATATTATTAAAATTATATCACAAATTATCAAGCTACTAAATATTACATGATTGAAACATTTTTCAATTACCTTTATGAGTTATACATAATTTTAAATAGTAAAAAAAAAAGAAAAAAATAGCAAAAATTATTTTAAGAGGAAATATATTTCTATGAAGTGTAGGAGAGGTGAGGTTTACAAAAGCTCTGATGATGACTGCTGGACAGTTGAAACTGTAGGCAAAAGGAGAAAAAATAAATCATATGTTAAAAATGCATTGTGAAATGTGAATTGTGAAGTATGTGGCATATTATAAAATATATTTGTGACATGCAATGAAACATTAAAAGGTAAAGATAACCATGTAATGAATGCCTGAAGGAATATGACCCCCCCCACCTTCCCCACTAATAAAAGCACACCATTTTACACAATTTTTTTATTTACACAGTCAGTGCACTGGTACTCATCGAATCATTCTAGATTAACCCAAGACCTTTAACCCCTAGCTAAGAGTAGCTAAATTAGTTTGGAATTATTTTGAAATGTTCATGAGTAATGTTTACTGGCGACAAATGCACTATGGTATATTATTACTAATTATTTATATAGTGATTAATTTGGTAAATTTAGTCTAATAATAATATATAAGAATTTGTTAGTGTCCAACTTAAATGTTAAGTTGAAGTATAGTATTGATACGAAAAAATTAGTTTAGTTAAATTATTACAATAATAGAACCCTTTTAAAAAAATAATATTTTGTATTATTTGTTGTTTTTAATGATAAGTAGTAATGTATAGTTTAATAATATTAAATATTTTTTTCTAGCATTTAGTATAATATACGTATGGGTGCTAATATAGAGTATGGATTTATCTAGATGATTCTCCTACCCATTACTTATCATTGAATAAAAAATTAAAAACTAGTCAATAAAATATAAAACATGGACATTTATACTTGAATTTATAGTTAGAAGAATATATTGAATAAAATCAAGAAAATAATATATTTTTCAATAAAAGTAATTTAATTACTAAAATAATAGAAACTTATTTAGCTAAAAACTATACTGATGACAAATAATATGTAGGCAGAAATATAGATCCTTAAGAAATGTTCACATTTATCTTTGAATTTATAATGTCTGCATTTATACAAAGAATATAGGGTTGCAAGTGTTTATTAAATATTGCTTATTTTTATATTTCATAAACCTTTTGTGTGTGAATTATTTTATATTTTCTTTTATTTAAGAGATATTTTTTATTGCAAATGTATTATTTCTTTGTTTTATTTAATGTTCACGTGTAACTGTAAATTACATTCATTTTATTTGTCATGGATGTATTTTTTTGTTAAATAATTGATATTGTTTTGGTAAATAAATGATTTTTATTAAAAATTATATTATTTTTTGATTTTATTTAATAAATTGTAAAAATTTGTATGACATTACAATATTAGCCAAAAAAACAACAACTAAATTTTACTAAAATTCTTCTGCAACCATGGCTTCATCTATTAACAAACAGATCTTTTTAAGTGAAATTCAACTAAACATGTTATATATATACTAAACAAAATAGCCTTCCCATCATTCACTTCAGAAACCAACTTCCTTTAACATCAAAGGATGTTTTCATGAGATTGATGGCCTCAGATTCAAAATATTTTTATCAACAAAATTTCTTTTACTCTTCTTGATGATACAATATTTTGAATAAGAGGTCATCAATATTATGATGACTTCCTTTGATGTTAAAGGAAGTTGGGTTTTGAACTGAATGATGGGAAGGCTATTTTGTTTGGTATATATATGTGGTATGTTTAATTGAATTTCACTTGAAAATGCCTATTCGTTAATAGATAAAACCATAGTTGTGGAAGAATTTTAGTAAAGTTAGTATTATAATGTTATATGAATTTTTATTTTATTTATAATTACTAGTAAAGTGATAGGCAATATTTAATTTTTAATAAATTAATACATTGTACAGGCTCAAACCTGCATTTTTATATGTAATATATGCGGGGTTCGAACTTAGACTTTTACACGACCCACTAAATTCAAGAATAAATGTAGACATTTTATTTTTTAGCAGTTTTCCTTTTATTTAATAAAAAGTTCCATCAAGTGAATAGATTATATACTGTATTGCAATGTTGAATGCTTGTCAAAAATTTGATTTAATTACTCTTTCAACATTTTAAAATAGTGAATGTTATACGTGTCTTTGTATTTGTTTGTTGACTTAAAGTACTATGCATTTTTGTATTGTTAAATTACTATTCTAAATATTATTTAATATGTAAACAGAAAAAAATCTTTTCACCTATTATATACACGTGTTTATAAACAATCATTCCTTATCCACCACCACTGAAATTTATTGTAAAATGGACAACAACAATAAAAGATGACTACATAAATATAATTGATTAAAAAAATTTTAAAATTCAGATTAATAAAAAAATGAAAACAAAATTTTTTAAATGATGTATAGATTTGGTTAAAACTAAAATTCATAGCTAATCTTCATCATCATCATCAACCATTATCAATCCATTGCAGGATGAAGATCTCTCCGAGTTCAATCCATCCTCTCCGATCTTTAGCTTCTCTTCTCCACATCATCCCTGTACCCTTTCTTATTTTATTCATCCATCCATCTCACATGTGGTCTCTTTCTGAGTCTTTTACAATCTCTTGCAATCCAGTTTAAGATTTCAATTGTCCATCTATTATCATCTCTTCTAGCAATATGTCCAGCCCAACTCCACTTCAGTCTTTTAATTTATATAAATATGAAAGCTCATCAAACCGTTAACTCTATTGTTTAAACATGCATACAAACAAACAAACAAACAAACAAAAAAAATACCATACTAAGAAGCTCAAAATGTTGTAATGCTAAAATCATTACTTTAGAGTTTTGTATTATGTCTGCAACACCTTCATATTATGTTTTATATTTGCAAATAATCATAAAATCATTGTTATTCTCTTTTTCTTTTGAATAGGACTTTATTCAAGTTATTATTAACATTTTGGCAAACCCTGTAAGTTATCCTCAAAATAGAGAGGAGGGGAGAGAGAGAGGAAAAGAAAGGGGAGAGAGGAGGAGAGAGAGAAAGAGGGAGAGAGAGGGAAGAGAGAAAGGGGAATAGGGGGAAGAGAGAGAAAGGGGGAGGGGAGGGAAAAGCAATTTGTTAATTAAGTTATATTGAGCTAAGCAGGCATATTAAACATTATAATATAATTACAGCTTCACTAACGCATGCTAAAAAAATCGCATATTTATAATTGAAAAATAATGTTAAAATTACTCACACATATATAAATATTTCGATTTAGTAAATAAATTATTATTGTATTTTAAATTTTCATTATATATATCTGCATGATGATTTTTTTTTTTTTACATTGTTATCAAGAGAATGCAAATAAATTATTGAAAGTACTCAAACTAAAAAAAACAAAACACTCATATATATATATATTAATTAGTGGTTCTGGAACTAATCCCTTTATACTTTTAATTTGTTTTGAAAATTCTAAAAGATTATAGTTTATATGAGACTTTGTAGATTATATTTATCAATATTTCTCATATTAAAAATTAAAATTAATTTTTTTAAATAAAATATTTATTTCTTAATTCATTTTTTTTTATATTCATGTGTCAAAGCATCGGCCGGGAAGCGAATCCGGGACAACTGCTTGTAAGGCAGCCGCGCTAACCACTCGGCCACCAATTCATTTTAAACAGCAAAAATAAAATTCTTGCAACTGATTACACATAGACATTATTCAATAAAATTGTTTAATTCTAAAACAATAACAATTTTTTATACAATTAAAAAATATAGAGAGCAACTATTTTCATCCTATTCTAGTGCATTTACTGTAGGCTTGAATAATCACTAGACCCTAGTTGATATAATGCTATAAGATCACCAACTCCAGAATGACTGCTTTATGGCTTTTACCTTTGTTAATAAAAATTAGGATTCAAAACTAGAACTAATGCACTTATGAATCTGGCAGCCAATGTTTCCTCTAAGTGTTGACTACCTATGAGCTAGAAATACAAGAGCTAAGCACACTAAATTAACTAAGTGTGACATATATATATACTGAGCCTGTCTATAGGTGGTATGACCGCAAGAAGAGTTTCCAAGTCCCTTATATTAGGACCTACTTGGACTCTGGCTAGGTACTAATAACAGACTTACTATATCCTGACCATTTTCTTTAACTATAACAATTGAATTTAGATAAGATTAGTATTTATCCCAAGTTACTTTGACATGAGTAAACATTTCTAAAATAGGATATGTTTTAAATATAATCAATATGAGACTCGTTTACCTATAAACAGATCACATCCCCTTAACATTAAACAAATGCAAAATACTTGTTCAATGGCATAAGAATACCCAGATACTCCTCCTTATTAAGTATCTACATACTCTCATGACTAACAATAATATCTAATATATTATTTTATATTTATAACTATTAAGTTTTAATTCAATCACTCATTAAATTAATCTGTTAGATAATTACAGATAAACTTTGATTCATATTATGTTTAATAATTAAGAATTGGCAATAATCACAAGAATAACTTTAAAATAAGGAGATCTCAGGAAAATCATTGATTTATTAATTCTTCATACTACCTATGGAATATCAAGACGGATTTTATGGATTTCCATGGATAGTGTACAAATTAAGAAAGGCTTATAATTTAAATTCATAGTCAAGCTTTATATGTATGTTCTTTAATACTGAATATTAAAATAATATTATTAACTAAACTGTGATTAACACTAATACTTTTACTAATAACTAATGTATCATTTAATTCTATATTAATAAATACACTTTAATAATTGGCAATGTCATCAATGACCTATGGGATCAAGGCAGCATGTAACAAGTAAAAAAAATCTTTACTAAGAGATTTATGCTTATTAAACTGTTAGATTTGCTTTAAATTGAATTGACTTTTCATTTTAATTTTGACTGTATATTTTAAGTTGTGTGATGTGGTGAAAATGAGCCCAGAAAAGATATGCAGCAATTGGAATTTAATAAAACTTTTAAAACAATAATTTTAATCATATTCATTACAAATGATAATAAACATTTCCATTAATATTAAATTTAAAATAACATAACAAAATAATACATATATATTATAATAATAATAACAACATAAAATTAATCTTTGGAGTATTATTATCAAACAAAACTAATGATTTCCCATTATATGTTGAGATATTTATCCCTATGTATGTGAACTATATATCACATATTCAATTTATTAAACAATCATTTTTTTTCCATTCATGGTTCGTTAGTTCAACCTCTACATAATAGTAGTACTTGATGATTAAGTAATAATACAAAAAATAAATGAGAACATAGGGTTATAATTCTGGAGGTTGGTAAGCAAACAAAATTACTACTTTTATCTTTCACATAAGCACAAAATAATTGTTTTTTAGTTTATCCATTTGTACATGTAAATATAACCTGCTCTTTGGAATATGTATATATCATTTTAAATACCCTTTCATACTAAAATATCGAGTATATTTGTTTATTTAAAGGATTCATAATCTTTAAACTTAACCGAATTATTAAATAACTATTAATATAACAACACTTTTATTAATTCCATATTAAATGATTTAGTTCTCTTCCCCTCCCCTATTATACTAAAAAATCATAGATTAAAAATATAAATATCGACATTAGAAAGAAGTTCTCTTTTAAACTCTCAGCTAAAGTATAAGAACACTTTTAAATTTTCTAGTTGTTCTACACTCCATAAATTTATTAGAACGTTTTTATTTTTCCTTATTTTTTGAAGATTCTGCTTATCCGAAGATTCGCGAGATATTTGAGTTACTGCAACAATAATCCTTCATTTTGTTCTTTGTTTATTAATAAAAATTTATTTGCGGCTTGCCTTACTTATTTTAGATGATACATATTTCTCTCTATAATAAAAGGCACACTTATGATTTCACTTAAGAATGTGTCATGTCACGTTTTTGACTCCAAATAAATAATTCTATCTTACATTGTAATTAAGATTTTATATATATCCAGAATAATAATGAACACTTTTGATTTATTACTAATTTAGTTCCATTAAATTTTAAATATATATACTTAACTGTTTCCAAGAGATTTACTATTCTTTTATCTATCCTTACTGGATATTTACGGTGTTTATTTATTTTCTTTTGTGTATTACTGCAGTTCATTTTCCCTATGGCACAATTATTGTTATTTTTCCGTGTATATATTAGTTGATTATTCAGCTCCGATTACTTCTTCAATACTTATTAATTTTCAAGAGATTATTGGGAATTCCGATTATTGACTTGCCCAGTAGAAAAACGATTAATTTATTCCATTATTTTAACAACAGAGCTTATAATTATCCATGTATATTGATGTAGAGTTGTAAATCATAAGGTTTTAGAAATTTTAATCCAACTTTGTTTTTTTTTAAAAAAAAATATCACCAAGAAAAAAAAACTTAGTTACTTAAACTTTACGATCAAGAAGCTTTCCCCCCCCTCTTGAATTTCATATTCCAAGATTGTTTGAAACTCTTTGATTGGCTAATATTTTCCCTCTTTTTTCTATGAAACAATTATTTATTTTGAAAGTTTTTGGTTTATTATTTTAAAATGACCGATTTTCCATTTTTTTTAAAAAAAATATTAAAATACAAATTTTTAGAAATTAAATAAAGACAGAATTTACTGTTTTAATTTTAAATCAGTATTTTGGTAAAATTAAACTTTATTTATTTACTTTTAAATATAGTACGATTTGAAGATAAATAATTTCTATATTTAAAATCAAATGCGCACCCACAATAATTATTAATCCCTACTACACATTATGTTTACAAAATTACAATTTAAACTTCACTGGTTTTAAATTCTAAATAATATTAATTGTTCATCCATCTGCATATACATGACTCTGTAGGTTATTTTCTATATGTATTTTGAGTTAAGACATTTATAAATTTCCCTTAGCTAAATTCGAGTTCAAACCCTATGATCTAATATTTCATTATTGTCTTCTTTAATAAGTAAATATTATTGGACTTGTAAAATTTAAAATTATACACTAAACTTTTATTTTAGAATAGACTGAGCTAATAAA
>JAQFVV010002480.1:0-25163 GCA_028023455.1 Epiperipatus broadwayi | reverse complement strand
TTTTATAAGTAGTAAAAATTGTGTGAATATTATTATTCTTTAAAATGTTACCAATTCTATCAGTTACTCCTTTAATATATGGCAAAATTGTCTTAATTTTTGATGTATCAAAATCTTTTTTCTTTTGATATGTATAAGCCCTATTAATAATTTTGTAATTAAAACCATTATGAAGAAGCATTTTATTAGTAGCAAAAAGGTCCCGGTGAAAATGGCTATCATCAGAAAGTCTCTTTGTTCTATCCAATAATGTCTTTGCCACTGAAAATTAGTTGTGCGTGATGGCATTTAGTGGGAAAATGCAGATATCTTCCCAGTGTGTTGGCTCTTTTATATATACCATAGTATAAAAATTAATCTATCTCTTCTTTCAATCAAAACATCTAAAAAAGGGTAATTGATTACGCTCTACTATTTCCCATGGTAAATTTAATATTGTTGTGAAGAGAGCTCTAAAAATTCAAAAAAGTCAAGAGCATGTTTACCATGAGCCAACAAATAACATAAATTTCATTTCATATGTTTGTCTATTTTGTTTTTAACTGCCATTGTCAAAATTTTATTTTCCAAACCTCCTCCATAAAACCAGGAAAGCTAATGCTGGAGAAATTGGTGAAACCCATAGCTAGACCTCGATGCTTCATACATCCGGCCTTCACGTACCAAAAAATGGTTTCTGATAGGTGTTCAATCAAAAACCACAGCAAAATTAGGAAACCTGAATATTTTTAAAACTTGAATCGCTTCATTTACGGTACACTAGTAAAAAGTGAAACAATGTCAAAACTTACCAAAATATCATTTTTAGTCAATTTAATATCCCGGATAAGCTCAAGAAAATGATTAGCATCTTTAACATATGATGACATCGTTGTTAAATGCGGCTGTAAAAAAGAAGTCAAAAAACGAGCTAGTGTCTGTGTAGGTGAACCAACTGCACTTCCAATCGGTCTCAATGGAATATCTGGCTCGTGAACTTTTGGTAAACCATATAATTTTGGATAAAAGAAGATTTTTCCCTCGGAGTAAGCTGTATCTTTGTTTCTAAATCAAGATCAGTAGAATACAATTAATGCTTTAGTTTTCTTTTCAAGATAAGTCATAGGATCTCTATAAATTTTTTTATAAATATTATCATTTAATAAATCATGTATTTTTTTAAAATAATCAGTCTTATTTAAAATAACTGTAGTATTACCCTTATCTGCCGGAAGAATAGTAATAGATTTGTCATTTTTTAAAGCAAACAAAGCTCTTCTTTCATTAATTGATAAATTAGTTTTAGGTGGTTTTGCCTTATTTAAAATATCGTCATATTTTTCCCCTCACTATATCTGCATCCCCGCAAGGTATTTTTGATAGACTACTTTCCACTCTGCAAATAATATCCTCAAAAAGGTACTTTTGGTTGGTGTTATTGCAAAATTAAAACCTTTATTTAAAACTTTTAGTTCAAGTCTGATAATTTTCTATCAGATAAATTCTTTACAGCGTGCACACTTCCTCTTTCAGACAAAGACAAAGATAGTATTTCCTGTTTCTTTGTAAGTAGTTTGTTAAATTTATTCATTTGCCTTCGAAATTTAAAATCACCTTCTTTAGTCACTCTAAAATAAACGATTTTATCACAAATTGACCATCTTGTTGGATGAAAAGTATTACTTTAATAAAAGGCGGGTTGTAACAATTTTTTATCTCAAAAGTCTAGCTTTTTTTCTTGTATTTCTAGTAAAGAAGCTAAAATATCAAAAACTTGCCTTATTCAAAACTGCGTCAATTTTCTTCGTATGCGTATGGAAGGAAATTTTACAACAGCTAGGATAAAGTCCATTTCTTTTGCAGTTCTTCAATTTTTACTCAACTGTAAAAGAATGGACTTTATCCTAGCTGTTGTAAAATTTCCTTCCATACGCATACGAAGAAAATTGACGCAGTTTTGAATAAGGCAAGTTTTGATATTTTAACTTCTTTTATTAGAAATACAAGAAAAAAGTTAGACTTTTTAGATAAAAAATTGTTACAACTCCGCCTTTTATTAAGTAATACTTTTCATCCAACATTATGGTCAATTTGTACCTTGCGGGGATGCAGATATAGTGAGGGGAAAAATATACGATATTTTAAATAAGGCAAAACCACCTAAAACTAATTTATCAATTAATGAAAGAAGAGCTTTGTTTGCTTTAAAAAATGACAAATCTATTACTATTCTTCCGGCAGATAAGGGTAATACTACAGTAATTTTAAATAAGACTGATTATTTTAAAAAAATACATGATTTATTAAATGATAATATTTATAAAAAAATTTATAGAGATCCTATGACTTATCTTGAAAAGAAAACTAAAGCATTAATTTATTCTACTGATCTTGATTTAGAAACAAAGATACAGCTTACTCCGAGGGAAAAATCTTCTTTTTATCC
The DNA here is from genome assembly GCA_028023455.1 of Epiperipatus broadwayi. Classification (NCBI taxonomy): domain Eukaryota; kingdom Metazoa; phylum Onychophora; class Udeonychophora; order Euonychophora; family Peripatidae; genus Epiperipatus; species Epiperipatus broadwayi. Next base: position 22,738 of record JAQFVV010002480.1, on the reverse strand, counting down.
AAAATTATATGGTTTACCAAAAGTTCACAAGCCAGATATTCCATTGAGACCGATTGTAAGTGCAGTTGGTTCACCTACACAGACACTAGCTCGTTTTTTGACTTCTTTTTTACAGCCGCATTTAACAACGATGTCATCATATGTTAAAGATGCTAATCATTTTCTTGAGCTTATCCGGGATATTAAATTGACTAAAAATGATATTTTGGTAAGTTTTGACATTGTTTCACTTTTTACTAGTGTACCTGTAAATGAAGCGATTCAAGTTTTAAAAAATATTCAGTTGCCTAATTTTGCTGTGGTTTTGATTGAACACTGCTTATCGAATACATTTTTTGTTTTTGATGGGCAGATGTATAAACAAACATCAGGTCTAGCTATGGGTTCACCAATTTCTCCAGCATTAGCTTCTATTTTTATGGAGGATTTGGAAAATAAAATTTTGACTTTAGCAGTTAAAAAACCATCTATATGGCTGAGGTATGTTGATGATACCTTTGTTATTTGGCCTCATGGTAAGCATGCTCTTGATGACTTTTTTAATTTTTTAAACTCTCTTCACAACAATATTAAATTTACCATGGAAATAGAAAATAATAATCAATTACCTTTTTTAGATGTTTTGATTGAAAGAAGGATAGATGGTTCTTTATCCCATGGTATATATAAAAAACCAACACACACTGGGAGATATCTGCATTTTTCCTCTCATCACCATCCTGCACAACTATTTTCAGTGGCAAAGACATTATTGGATAGAACAAAGAGACTTTCTGATGATAGCCATTTTCACCGGGACCTTTTTGCTACTAATAAAATGCTTCTTCATAATGGCTTTAATTACAAAATTATTAATAGGGCTTATACATATCAAAAGAAAAAAGATTTTGATACATCAAAAATTAAGACAATTTTGCCATATATTAAAGGAGTAACTGATAGAATTGGTAACATTTTAAAGAATAATAATATTCACACAATTTTTACTACTTATAAAAAAATTAGTGAAATATTTCCTCTTCCTAAAGATAAAATTGCTTTGGAGTGTCATGGTGTGTATGAAATTCCATGTAGGGTCTGTCCACATACATATATAGGACAGACTAATCGTAGAATAAATATTAGAAAGGAAGAACACATTCTGGCAGTGAGAGAAAAATCCAATTCATCAGCTATTTATTCTCATATTAAATTAACAAATCATGATATCAATTTTGAAAAAACAAATATTTTAGCAAAAATTGAACAATATGACCAGAGATTGCTAAGAGAAGCTATAGAGATTTTTAAAAGGCCCAAGAGCATAAATGAAAGGTGTGAGTTAAAGAAGATTAACAACATTTGGAAGAAACTATTGGAAGAGAAAATAAATTTTAAAACTTCTCAACCAATAGAATTTAAATATGAGGAGAAAGAAAACGATAAAAACGATTTTAAATCTCACATGCATTCTTATGATTTGAGAAAGAGGACGCTCTGAGGAAGGTACTTGATATTGTACTGAAACGTCAGCATTTAGCTTTTTCACTACACGGAATATCCCGCAAATAGTAATAATAATATGACATCTTTTATCCGTGAAAACATTAGAATTAACATTATTCATCTTTACGGGAAAGATTGGTTTACAGAATGGAGGTGTTTTGAAAGAATGTGTGTGAAGAAAATTAAAGCCGTTTATGATCTTCAATTTTTACTCAACTGTAAAAGAAATGGACTTTATCCTAGCTGTTGTAAAATTTCCTTCCATACGCATACGAAGAAAATTGACGCAGTTTTGAATAAGGCAAGTTTTGATATTTTAACTTCTTTTATTAGAAATACAAGAAAAAAGTTAGACTTTTTAGATAAAAAATTGTTACAACTCCGCCTTTTATTAAGTAATACTTTTCATCCAACATTATGGTCAATTTGTGATAAAATCGTTTATTTTAGAGTGACTAAAGAAGGTGATTTTAAATTTCGAAGGCAAATGAATAAATTTAACAAACTACTTACAAAGAAACAGGAAATACTATCTTTGTCTTTGTCTGAAAGAGGAAGTGTGCACGCTGTAAAGAATTTATCTGATAGAAAATTATCAGACTTTGAACTAAAAGTTTTAAATAAAGGTTTTAATTTTGCAATAACACCAACAAAATTACCTTTTGAGGATATTATTTGCAGAGTGGAAAGTAGTCTATCAAAAATACCTTGCGGGGATGCAGATATAGTGAGGGGAAAAATATACGATATTTTAAATAAGGCAAAACCACCTAAAACTAATTTATCAATTAATGAAAGAAGAGCTTTGTTTGCTTTAAAAAATGACAAATCTATTACTATTCTTCCGGCAGATAAGGGTAATACTACAGTAATTTTAAATAAGACTGATTATTTTAAAAAAATACATGATTTATTAAATGATAATATTTATAAAAAAATTTATAGAGATCCTATGACTTATCTTGAAAAGAAAACTAAAGCATTAATTTATTCTACTGATCTTGATTTAGAAACAAAGATACAGCTTACTCCGAGGGAAAAATCTTCTTTTTATCCAAAATTATATGGTTTACCAAAAGTTCACAAGCCAGATATTCCATTGAGACCGATTGTAAGTGCAGTTGGTTCACCTACACAGACACTAGCTCGTTTTTTGACTTCTTTTTTACAGCCGCATTTAACAACGATGTCATCATATGTTAAAGATGCTAATCATTTTCTTGAGCTTATCCGGGATATTAAATTGACTAAAAATGATATTTTGGTAAGTTTTGACATTGTTTCACTTTTTACTAGTGTACCTGTAAATGAAGCGATTCAAGTTTTAAAAAATATTCAGTTGCCTAATTTTGCTGTGGTTTTGATTGAACACTGCTTATCGAATACATTTTTGTTTTTGATGGGCAGATGTATAAACAAACATCAGGTCTAGCTATGGGTTCACCAATTTCTCCAGCATTAGCTTCTATTTTTATGGAGGATTTGGAAAATAAAATTTTGACTTTAGCAGTTAAAAAACCATCTATATGGCTGAGGTATGTTGATGATACCTTTGTTATTTGGCCTCATGGTAAGCATGCTCTTGATGACTTTTTTAATTTTTTAAACTCTCTTCACAACAATATTAAATTTACCATGGAAATAGAAAATAATAATCAATTACCTTTTTTAGATGTTTTGATTGAAAGAAGGATAGATGGTTCTTTATCCCATGGTATATATAAAAAACCAACACACACTGGGAGATATCTGCATTTTTCCTCTCATCACCATCCTGCACAACTATTTTCAGTGGCAAAGACATTATTGGATAGAACAAAGAGACTTTCTGATGATAGCCATTTTCACCGGGACCTTTTTGCTACTAATAAAATGCTTCTTCATAATGGCTTTAATTACAAAATTATTAATAGGGCTTATACATATCAAAAGAAAAAGATTTTGATACATCAAAAATTAAGACAATTTTGCCATATATTAAAGGAGTAACTGATAGAATTGGTAACATTTTAAAGAATAATAATATTCACACAATTTTTACTACTTATAAAAAAATTAGTGAAATATTTCCTCTTCCTAAAGATAAAATTGCTTTGGAGTGTCATGGTGTGTATGAAATTCCATGTAGGGTCTGTCCACATACATATATAGGACAGACTAATCGTAGAATAAATATTAGAAAGGAAGAACACATTCTGGCAGTGAGAGAAAAATCCAATTCATCAGCTATTTATTCTCATATTAAATTAACAAATCATGATATCAATTTTGAAAAAACAAATATTTTAGCAAAAATTGAACAATATGACCAGAGATTGCTAAGAGAAGCTATAGAGATTTTTAAAAGGCCCAAGAGCATAAATGAAAGGTGTGAGTTAAAGAAGATTAACAACATTTGGAAGAAACTATTGGAAGAGAAAATAAATTTTAAAACTTCTCAACCAATAGAATTTAAATATGAGGAGAAAGAAAACGATAAAAACGATTTTAAATCTCACATGCATTCTTATGATTTGAGAAAGAGGACGCTCTGAGGAAGGTACTTGATATTGTACTGAAACGTCAGCATTTAGCTTTTTCACTACACGGAATATCCCGCAAATAGTAATAATAATATGACATCTTTTATCCGTGAAAACATTAGAATTAATATATATATATATATATAACATATGTGCAAGTGCATAGTCAAAAAATAAGTTTTTTTTTTTATTAAATATTTTATAAATTTTATGTGATCTTTCCTGCCTACTGGTGACTGGTGCCTGAGGATGATTTGAATAAGCTATAAGTCATCCTCATATAAATTTGTCATCAGAGGTGGAGAAGGGAAATGTTCTAAGTTTAAAAGAAAAGGGGACCCATTTGATTTGTTTTTTTTTTTTAAAAAAAAAGTAGAATTGGATTTGATGAAAATGAGAATGAAATAAAGTATAGGGTCAAATCAAAAGTTTGAGGTTTGAAACTGGCACAGACATGTAAAATGAATTATGTTATAATCATGAACAACTGAAGTCTATTTTAAAAGCAGCTGAAAGAAGAGACCGATGGTGAGTTACCTTTACTGATTTAGTTATTTTAGTAAATTTTAATCATTTGTTAAATATTTTGTAGTCAGATTTTAAAGATGGGTGGGACTAAGCGAATTTAAATAAAATATAGCGGTATCATTTATAGGCATCTTTAATAGAGTTAGGCTAGGAACAGGATGGAAAGTGGACAGGTCATTTTCGTTTGCGGAGTACAGCTATTTGCCGCATTATAAAAAGTCAAGTCAAGTAAATTAATTTAGCTTCGTAAAATATATTGGAAAAATAAAATAGAATAATCAGTAATATGGAAAAGAAAAAGGAAATCATTCGGAGAGGAAGTGAGGAATGAAAAGGAAGGTATTACATTAAGGCCTGGGAGAAAAATAACAGAAGATAGCAGCAGCACGGACGATGACACAGAAGAGGTGTATACATAAGAAGTTGTCATATCAAAGGAACCTGCTTCTAGTCCACCAGATGAAGATAAGACAAAATGTCTGGAGATGAGTTTAATATGTGAACAAATTAAAATGGAGATCATGAAAATGGGTGAGAAGCATAGACAGGAAGCAATAGAAAGGGATGAAAAGCATAGAAAGGAGGTTGTGGAAAGGGATCAGAAGTGGGAAGAAAGAAATAGACAGTTCGAGGATAGAATATGCAAAAAACTGCAGGAGTTAAAAATCAGCTGCCAGCTAAAATCCGAAGAAGTTTGGGTGGAATTGATGGAGAAGTTAGCTAAAAAATCAAGAAGACAATAGCAAGGAAATAGGGGCGATTAAAGAACAAATTATGGCCATCAGAGTACAAACAAAGCATCAAGAAGTAAATCTGGAGGAAAAAGTCTCCAAAATGGTTTCAGATATAAGCCTCAAAATTAAGGAATGTCAAGATATACACAGAGATATCAGAGAGATGTCTGAATTGAGGGAAAACCACCGAACATATAAAAGTCAGGTAGCACTCCAAGAAGAAAATGCCATTGCAGAATCCATCCAGGAGTTAAAGAGAGATATCACACAAATAAAACGAGCAAAAATGGAGAAAGTAGAATGTAGTTTAGCCACTGGTTCTCAAACCTATAACCAGTGCAGAACAGAAGTTGAACAAAGTTTTAGCAGGGCTACAGAGAATGTCGGAGATACTCCTAGTGTAGGGGAAAGGAAAATCAATATGGATAGTAACAAAGACATCCCAGGCAGGAATGATCTAGAATTAGCACATGGAGCAGAAAAACCAACTATATATGAACCAGTGATATCTTCACTCAATACACCCATAAGCTTGGCTAAATTTATCCAAGTAAAGTCTTTTAAGGGAGAAGTGGGAGAAAACCCAAAAGTCCACTTAGAAAGCTTAAGGGAACTCTTCCTATTTCAAAAGGTCCAAATGGCTGACCAGGTAGCTTTGGCTATTCATTATTTGCATGGATATGCAAAATCTTGGTAGGACTTTTGTAGTGATAAACCACAGAACTTTGAGCAATATGTATATGCGATACAGAAAACGTTCTGGAGTGAGGAAATGCCAGGAGGGAATTTATCATACCATACTTAGGGAGGCCTATGGGTCAGTGGTGAAGGAAACCCACACTCAATTTTTTCTGAGACAAATAGCCTCCCTTAGATCCCTGACAGCTTTCCCATTTACAAACGCCCAGCAGATCTGTATAATCCAGCAAAACATGCCTGCGAGAGTGCAGCAATTGATGATGGGATGCCAGATTCAAAAAATAGAAGACATGGCCAATTTCCTAACTGCCATCGATTTTACACCAAGTCCCAAGGAACCACCAGAGAAAATGCATCGGGTTGAGCCTCCAAAGTGCCAGACAATGATGACTGGTGACCAAATCTATTCCAGACCTACAAGATGGGAATCAAATCATCAGACCAGGGTTAAAGAACTATACCGGAACAAAATGTCATTAAACCGCAGGGGACCCCATTAGTCAGTTCCTTCTACCGGAGTCCAGGGGATGCAGCAAGGAACACAGCAACTCCAGAGTTAATAATGTCAGGAATTATCAAAGCAGACGAAACCAGTCCAGGGGTTCCACTTGAGCCATGTCCCATTGTGCAGATTAAAATTGTTAAGGTGGAAGGAAATGCATTATTAGATACGGGTAGCCAAGTGTTGTTTGTGTCCAAAGATGGTTGACAGAGGCGGAAGAGCAAATACCTGGAATACCAACATTACCAATCAAGCAAATTGATGTAACTCTAGCTGATGGCAGGAAGACGAAAACAGAGAGAAGACAAGTGTGGCTAGAATTAGTGTGGGACCAAATGACTATTGGCCATGCATTTTTGGTCATGGCTAATTTAATACACGACTTAGTGATAGGAAATGACTTTTTGAGTCAGCATCAGTGTCATCTCGATTACAAAAAGGGCATAATTAGTCTCTACCAAGAGCAACTTAAATTCAAGAAGACAGAATCACACATGCCGATTCAAGATTCAGCATGTAGGGAAGCATGCATTGCCTCAGAGGAAGAGACCCCAAAACAGGAGGGGTGTGTGCGATTTACACAGGTTACGATAGATGAAGATGGAGTAAATAAAAGGAGTGATTCAGAGGATCTGTGCAGAACAAGCAAAAAAATTGTAGTCTTACTATATCAAGTATAGAACGGGAACCAGCATTTAAAAAGGCAAAGATAGATTCAAAATTGGAGGAATATGATTTGGGACTAAGTAATGAGATTCCCTATGAAGGGAGTGAATTTGCCCAAAGCTTAAGAATGCACCAAGGACAACCACCTTTAAACTCAAGGGATTATCAGGAATCAGGTGATACTTCCGATGATGATGGTGATCTGTTGGGATATTACTTTAATCCCAGCATGGAAGAGCAAATTGTGAAGCAACCTGCAGATCCAACTTAAAGTTATAGTAATTTGATGAAGGATCTGCCCCTCCCCAAACATTATTTTATATATATAAAAAAAAAACTAACATCATTACCCCATTCTAACCATGACAGATATTGAATCAGATATAACAGTGTATATTATAATATTGAAAGATTCATATTTTATTATTTTGTGTTTTTATATATATTTTGCAAATTGCCACTATTTTAGTGTGTGTGTGTGATTGTGACTGGAGAGTTTATGTAAGCTATATAATTTGTTTTAGTAAATAAGTTTTTTTTAGCTCAGTTAAACAGGTCATTTGGATTTTAAAAAAAAAAAATAGAAGTTCATGATTATAAATCCCAAATAATTACACGTAAGCAAAGTCATTTTTTTTATTGTTTTTTTTTACAAGTTAACGGATATGAAATGGGAACCTCCTAATCTCTTGCTGTTTCATCATCAATCTAGTAGCCCACTCGTCTGTGTTAGATTCGAATCTCATTTAAACTATAATATATAAAATAAAACTACAATTTGCTGTCATGGCTGTCTGAACAGCATTATATATTTATATACGAAACAACGCTATAATTAGATATGTTTGATAGAATTATAGCGTATTATTATTAATATCGCATTTATTTTAATAAAATACTTTTATTATGTTAAATAATGATAAGGTTCAATTTATTAATAAATTTATTATTTTAATTCGTATGTTTATATATAATCCAACCTATATGTGTAATGTATATAGGGGTGGCATGATTTAAAACATTAAAATGTGTTGTTTAATTAAAAATGTTAAAGGATGAAAATATTTTAAAATGTTTGTTTAAAAATGTTAAAAAGGTTTTCTTTCAAATATGCCGAGAAGTCTTCTTTAAAAATTAAGATTCTTTTTTTCTTAGAATTAAAAGTTGGTTAGAAACAGATTCTGTCGTAAACAAGTATTTAATTAGTGACCGCACCTACCTTTGGTCAAATTAAAAAGTCATTTTAAAATCTGGCTAATCGAAATTGCGTCAGATATAAACTTTAAATTATTTTTGGATTAAAATTGTTTAGGGCAAAATAGTTTTACAAAATAACCATAAAAGTTATAACTGAAATACTTCAATAGTTTATCAAATATTTAAGATCAAAACTACATGTTTTTATAATTTAATTAAAATGGAATTAAGTCAAAGTTATAACACCTCAGAAACTTATCAGCATATTTGAAAGCAGATTGTATGTTAACAAAATTAATTAAAAAAATGTAATCATGAAGCATAGAGAAATTCCTAAAGGTGTTAAGCTAATAAGAAAAAGATCTAAATGGGCCATATTTTGAGCGGGGAGGGGACTACTTAGAGCTATAATACAAGAGAGACTACTGAGATCTATATACTGAGAAGAGACTCCATTTTGAAGTGCATTTTATATTTAAAAAAATCAAATTAGTTTTGAACTGAGATATCCGGCTAGTTTGGCCATCTTAGCTGTCACTCCGTGAGGAGGTGACGGGTTTGTTTCCATCCGACACCGAAAAGAAGAAGAATGCCGCTATAATATCTACCATCTAACTTAAAAAAGAAGAATGCTGCTATAATATTTACAGACCACCCGTAAAAGAAGAGCAAGCTGCCCAGGAAACTCACCAAGCTCCAGCTCAAGCACCTAATAATACCGGTAAATCACTTTACACTGCAGAGCTCTATATATTTTCTGTATACTTTCCGTATATTTTATGTATAATTTCAAACTACCTTTTTAAATTCTAGTTAGCTAACTAACCACTCAATATATTTTTAATGTTAAAGCTTTTCTTTTATTGTTTTAAAAATGATTCACTGGCTTTTAAAATTTCATTCCTTAAGAAATTAATTAATGTTTCTACTTTAAACTATCACTGCAGTCATGTCTCCAGTTATTTTTTTTATCACATAGTTTTTAATATTTGTTATATTTACTTTATGATATACTGACGCTTCGAAACAGCGAACACTAAATTTTAATATTTCAAGAAGAGATTAATTAAAACCTCTTCACGTAATTATTTATAATCTTATTTCTGTGCACTGTTTCAAAACCCTCTTAAGAAAATAGTAACGACGCACTCATTATTATTTAATATTTTTTTTGATAATTGTTTAATTGTAAATTTTTGCAATGTGGCTTATTTTAGTGAGCTTTAAATTTTAAATACTAAGAAATAGACTAACCTTGATAAATATTTATAAGTATATTTGCTATTTAAGTTATTTATTAAACCCCATCAAATATACTTTTCCTTCCTTTTAAATACTTGTCATTTGATCAATAACAAATTAGATTAATCTGGAACAGCAAAGATTATCTGTAATTATTCCCGTCTATAGCATATCTTTTAGCATGCTACCTAAGAGTTGGCTTCTATTTGATTAAGCTAATAAGCTATTGTTCTTGCCTATAGAATATAAATTTTACAAATGCTTTGCTTGGCGGATGTGATTTATTCACTTTAATATTTTCTCGTTTTGCTGCCACGTATAAATAAGATGGAGCCTCGGTTAAGCCAGCACATCTTCCTCTCATAGGGTAGAGCAGTCGCGAAGCCTGAGTTTAAGGCCAGGTTAGCACGTAACTCCCTCACCTTTCTGAACTATTTGTTCCTTTTCATGCAGCTTAACGATCGGTTTTCAGGGTACTGGCGTTGGTCGCAGAAACCCTTGATCTACCAATCCATCCACAGAGCGACTTTATTATTGTATTGCTGGTGCTATAGTGCATTAGTACATCCAGAGCAGCCAACTCTACCTCCCTATTTTAGTTCTTTCAGCAATTGTCTGAGATATTCTTAAAAGTCCGGTCAATCTAAGTTATTGCAGCCCTATTTAGGCTAAATAAATAAATATAAACAGACAAGAAATGTTACCATAAGTGTTGACCAAGGTTTAGTTTAATTATTAGTATTCAGCCACACACCAAGAGGAGTCTGCATATGTTACACGATAGACATGGCGTAGTGATAAGCTATTTATTTAAATGCCTGTGTGCATTTATTATATGTAAATTCGTAAAATAATTGTATACAGATTGTAAGATGAATAACTGCTGTGTTCAAAATACTTAAAATGTAAATTTATTTATTAATATTACCAAAGAATCTGTCCAAACTCTTCAGCCATTAAATGCCTGCATGCATTTTTACATGTGTAAAATTTGTAAGAAATAGTTTAGATCAAACTTATTATTGAAGAAATTAAACTTTAGTAAATTAACCTAGTCCACTCTCAGTTTCATTATTCAATCCAATTCTCATTATTATTATGTTATAGAATATGCATTATTAAAGGTCTCCATTAAGTTAGCTATTCGTTAGATACGATCAATTTGTAATTTAATTATGAGTCTCATTGTTTCTCCCTGACCTATGTCGGCCGCGAATAAAGAAGTATGCTATGTGTAATTTCAAGGTGGTCATTCATAGGGTCTTGAGTATTGGAGTACTGGCTTACAAGTTGAAGTGAGGTTGGACTTGGGAGGTCACAGTCCTAGTCTGGTCAGCTTCGGTCTCTTTTGCTTGTATTCTGAATTCTGTTACCCGAATGTACAAACTTGACTGTTACACCTTATCTCTGGAATGCACAGATTCATCAAACATATTTCATTATTTTTATTCTATTAATTTCTTTGTATCCAAGATAAGATTTTGGGTTTTCCACTGAGGTCTGTGTCTCTATCTCTGGGCGGGAACTCTTATCTATTTTGTAATCATTTTTTTAATTGTCATTTTGCCTTAAGGATCTGTTTGTAATTTTTATATTTGAAAATTAAAAAAAATCTTCGCTATTATTAAAAAAAGGTTTTTTATTATTTAAAGATTAGAATCTTTGCTTCGATTCTATAATTTATTTATTTTTTTAAAGCTTATTTTAATACATAATCAATCTAACATATTAATAAATTAATAATTCGTTATTTGTGCATTTTGACAGTTTGTTTTTAATTCTGTATTAGACAAAAAAAGTTACTATTAAATTTGAATGTAACGCATATATATATATATATATCCCATTACAATAGTTATTTGGGAATCATCTTAAGTAATCAGGAAAATTGCTTCGTTGAATGGGAGAAAAAATTGGTAAATAAAGCAAAGAAAAGAAAGGGTTTAGTAAAGAAATTAAACAGTGTTTTCATATAATAAATATGATGTAGCTAGAATTGTATGGAAGGGAGTTGTAGTAGCAGGGTTATGATGCATTATATGTTAGTATGAGGGTGTTAGACTACTTAGAGAAAGTACAAAGGGAAGTAGGAAGACATGCTTTAGATGCAGAGATATGGACAGCAAAGGAGGCAATTCAAGGATAAATGGGTTGGTCAAGTTTTTATATGAGCAATGCAAAAAGTAAAATGAAAAGGTTTGGTAGGTTGCAGTTTATGGATGATAAAAGAATAGACAAAATAGTATTTAATTGGGTTACGAATAAATGGCAGGCAACAAGATGGGTGAGAAAGGTAATGCGGTGTGCAAAGGATTTGGATAAAGAATTTATATCAGTATATTTGTATAAAAGGTGGGATGATTGTGTTAGAAGGATTGTTGAGTGTTATAGTGGTAAGGAATGGGATAAAAGAATAGATGCATTAATAAAGAATAGGGAGTTGGAGAGATGGAGAACTAGTATGGAGAGTAAAAAGAGTTTAAATATATATAGAAGTAAACAGAACATTGGGTGTGAGTTAATTTATGATAATAGTAAGAAAAGTAGCTTATTGTTTAAGGCTTGAACAGGATCTTTAGCAACAAAAGAATATACATGTAAATGGAAAAATATGGGTGATTTACTGTGCAAATTGTATAAGGAAGGTATAGAAAATATTAGCCATCTGTTAATTGAATGTATATGCTTGAAAGCAGAAAGAGTACAAATAAAGAAGTTATGGAAGAATAAATATGAACAAAGTGATTATACAGAAAGTGGGTTATTGGTTTTTATGCTGGGTTTGGGGAAAAGATAAGGGGAATTTAGATATAAAGGCCATAGAGTTGACAAAGATTAGGTTGTGGAAATGGGATGGAGCAGATTACGCGAGAGCTTGGGGTGGGGAAGTGGCTAACAGGTTTCTTTGGACATGGTCGCTGAGAGATTTCTGACTGTTTAAGAAGTCATGGTACATCACATCACATTACTGTTTTAACAGCTTATGAAAGCATAGGACATAATGATCGTGTAATCTTTAATGGCTTAATACAAATAATTCTGAAGAAATGCTAATACCTCAAGAGAGATATTTGTTCAAATGATCTAATTTATTTTAAAATGGAAACCAAGTTCAGTGTTATCTTTATTTTTCATTCCAACCCATAAAATAAAACCAGAACAATCATTACATTTTTGTACAATTTTATCTGACTTATTTTTTTTTGTCTATCTGATCGAATAAAACCTTGTAACTCAATTTTCACTCATTTCCTAATTTTTAACCTTGTAACTCAATTTTCACTCATTTCCTAATTTTTAACAAGTTGAAACTTTGCATATGTATGTATTCTCAATGGCAGCATATTTGTTTAGGGTTTACAAACAATTTTAGCAAAAAAATTAAATTTTTAATTTTATATGGGATTAAGTAGCCTTTAAATTAGGTTATTTAGTTGTATTAAATTGTACCTAATTTTTTTTCATCCCTAATTTCTGGAAGTATATACAACTAAAAATATAAAAATAAAAAAAAATTAAATGTTTTTAATGGTTTTACTTCACATAAATGCAATAAGATGTAAAAAATAAATTTCCTTCGACTTCCACAATATTCTTGGTATTTATATAATGGATTATAAAAGCGTGGGATGCCCATGTTTAGGAACTTTATTAATGGTGCTAAATATGTTTCAACATGAGTGTTCTATGCTTTTATTTTTTGGTTGCATAATACCAAGAATACTGTGAAAGCTAAAGAATTTTTTTATACTGCATTTAGGAGAATAAAAGTATTTCTTATGACTTTTTATTTTTATTCTATGACTGATTTGATGCCAGATTACATTTTAACAAAAAGATACATCTTATATTACAAACTTCTATAATCAAGGTGATTAATATATCACTAAAGTTATAATTGACTATTTGTTAATCTAATTTCAGAACAGGTTACATTTACCTGTTTAATGAGATTCATTTAAACTTCTCTGAGTTAATAATTTCACTCTCATTAGTCAAGTTGCAATCTTTAATGTATATAGACATATTAAATCATAAATAAACTTGAATTTCCCATTTATTGATTAAAGGAAGTTGCCTTGACGACAGATTAAGATTGTTCATTGTTAATGATGTTGCTACTATTTAAATGTTGACTAATTTCACATGCTTACATCGATCTACCCTTGGGCACTATTGAGCTTATTATTCTTAGTAATACATGGTTGGAGTGTAATTTGAAAGTTTTAATTGCAATTTGAAAGTTATCATTGACTATATATTTGTAGTAAAATTTTCAGAACATAAAAAACACTATTTTAAACTCTTTCCAACTTAAACTACTTTTGAACAAACAATATGCATCATTTTCCTTACTAATCAACTGTTAAAACAAATTTTGTTATTGTTATTATCATTTCCTCTATATATATGGTTTTTAAAAAAACGCAATACATTAGTACAATATTCTTTATTTAATTCTCAGTTGAATAGATTTAAAAAGTCAGATTAATTATTATATTGGAACTACTGCACTCAATCTGTCTTTTAGTACTCAGATGTCATGTGATCTACTAAATTCCTAACCTTGATTACTTTTTATTAATGTAATAAACTTATTTTTAAGACTGCCTTTTGAAAGCTCAAAGATCATATGACATCTCATACAATTAATCACAGATTATTTTTTATTAATGCAAATAAATTTGTTTTTATATAAATAAAGTCATTGCTTTTTTTAAAAAAGTCAATTACCAAATAATAATCATAAGATAAATTGCTTGAGAGATCAAATGACTTTGGAGCACCCTGGTGGGCAATCATTTAATGATTATAAAAAGAAAAATGAGCCTTTTTTTTTTTTTTAATTTTTGAATAATTATATAACAATTTATTTATTTATTTCTGTTTATAAACAAAATCCCATAGAGAGATTTCATTTTCAATCATGTAAAAATAAATGTACTTTCAAACTGTTGCATAAAAATTACTTTAAGCATCTCAAAAATATATCGTAAAATGTATCCAAAATATATTTACTCCATTTTTCAAATTTGTCTCTAAGTTTAATAGTACATTTATATGACTGTTTCAAATGTATAAAAATATTTATATATTGCATCAGATTTTCTAATTAAAATAAAAATTTTCTATACAATAAATATCATTTGTGTGGAATGTTCTTATCAAAACTCCACCTACCCTTAGAAATTGTATTTTCCAAGTAAAAATATTTGTGTAATTAATGTTAATGGTTTGTGATTTATATCACAATAAAACAAGTTCAAACCTTAGTTTGAAAAAATGAGAATTATGGAGATAAAAGCGTTGTTAGCCGAGAGGTCAGCGCAGTCGCCTTGCAAGCAAGTAGACGGTTGTGGGTTCGCCTCCCGGTTGATGCTATGACATATGAAAAAATAAAGAGAAAAAACAGAAAGGGAAAACTAGAAAAAATGGGATAGAAAAGAGAGAAGTAAAAAGTATAAAAAAAGAAGAAAGAAAAATTGGAAAACAGGTAAAAAAGATAAGTGTTTGTTGATGGTACTATATTTTGTGGATTTGTAGCTATATATAAATGTATATGTATTTTTATATCATCCTGAAATTTAATTAAAGTTTACATGTTTGCTATTGGAAAACATTTTCTGGGTGACAAATAAATGGATACAATTAAAATAATGTTACAATATTTTTTGCATTGCATATACAATCAAGTCATAACATTAACGAGTTCAATTCTAAGCTTCCATTACATATGTATATCACATCCAATAACTGACATGTTTCTGAATTGTAAGTGTGCAAATACTTTCACCATGTATGTATATATATATAACAGACTTTTTATATGTATAGTATACATATATAAATTAAGATTATAGTATAAACAATTTTTTTAAACGTTAATGTAGTTGCTATATTATTCAATAGAGTGAGCACATTTTCATGCACATTTATTGCATGGGTGTTCACTCATTCATATTCATTTTAAAAATAATAAAAACACTTACTGTACTATTTTTTTTATTTTTTTAAAAAAATGAAAGCAAACTGTCAGATTATCATGACAATTAAATACACTCTGGTTGATATCCTTTTACTTTTACTAACCTTTTTCCTTATGAAAATATAATAGAAGTCTCAACAGCAAGTTATAAATGCCCTTTCTAGTTTTGATGTTTTTAATTTGGTATTGACTTTAGAGTATGTACAATGTCCTTTACTCACCATCAACCATTTCATATTCTCAACTAAACTTTTTAAACTTTAATCTTTCTCACCCAATATGAAAATATTTTACAGTTCTTTTTTCTGTCACTACTAAATTGATGTCTTTCATTTTATCACTTAAAAAAATACTATATGAATATTCTTAAATTTTTATAAAACTTTTAGCTTCATGCTTAAAAAATCTTTTATTATATAAAATACTATAACATATCAAAATTCACAAAGAACAAAAAAGCAAAAAACAAAATTTATGTTCGTTCCATTAATGTGATCACATATGGCACTCCAAGACAGAAAAATGACTTATTTATTTACATGTTTTTTGTTTATTTACAATATTTAATATCATATAATTGAAATAGTGTAAATTGTTATAAAGCTTACATGGATTTACTATATTATAATAATATACTTCAAACAGTTAAAGAATTCATTATCTGATTAGGATTAGGAAAATTACAACTGCATAACTGTTAATAGCAACAATTAATAATTTGGAGGAATATGGTGGCTTTAATAAAATCTAACCATTTTAATGATACTGCCTTGTCACAGGAAAGGTATGATACTATTTATGGCTAGCACATTTCTTTTTCAAGCTTGATCATTTATTTCTAACTAATAATGGACAATGCATGCTACTGTGAAAGTAATTCCAGGCCATGAATTATGAATGTGACACAGTATCTTTATGTCATTTTTACAGCCAGATCACCTTCAATATTATAGCCAATCATATTTACTGACCTGATTATAATATTAATCTAATTATGCCATTTGTTAACATTATTATTGTTTCATTGGTCAGATGCATTACATACTGAATCCAATTTAGAAAATTTTATAGTTTAAACAAATCCATTACTGAAGATAAGCTTAAGCGAAGTTTATAATACTAAACATTAAGATGCTAGAATAATTTGATTTAAAGGTATAGACGAACAATAGCAAATTATCATTGATGACCTTTGATTGTTCCAGCAGTTTATGCATGTATCATGGACTACTTCCATTTATAAAAAATTAAATGAATTTAATAATTTGATTTAAAGGTATAGATAAACAATAGCAAATTATCACTGATGGCCCCTTGGTTGTTCCAGCAGTTCATGCATGTATCATGGGATACTTCCATTTATAAAAAAAATTAATGAATTTAATAATTTGATTTAAATGTATAGATGAACAATAGAATATTATTATTGATGACTCCTTAGTTGTTCTAGAAGTTCGTGCATGTATCATGGGCTACTTCCACTTATAAAAAATTAAATTAATTTAATAATTTGACTTAAAGGTATAGTCAAACAATTGCAAATTATCATTGATGACTCCTTGGTTGTTCCAGCAGTTCATGCATGTATTATGGGCTACACAATTAAATGAATTTAATAATTTGATTTAAAGGTATAGATGAACAATAGCAAATTATCATTGATTATCCCTTGGTTGTTCCAGCAGTTCATGCATGTATTATGGGTTACTTCCATTTATAAAAAATTAAATATAGTTTAATAGTTGAGGTATCAAATTTTATGAATGTATTTTTTATAGAAAGTTTAGATACAAATATAAATAGCAAAATTGTGAAATACTGTACTATGAAAATTCTTATAGCTACTTTTCTATAATTATATGGCATTAATTTTTTTATTTATAGACAGATACAATTCGTGTTTATTAGTCACATGTTTAATGCTTTAAAACCTTATAATATTGGGCTAAATTTATCATCAAAATTGCACTTTAAGCATTTACATATAAAATGAAAATGTCCATTTCAAGTTTATTTAAATGATTGACTAAAGCATGATTAATTTAAATTTAACCATTAGTGCACGTATTAATAAAATAGTATGGTCAAGTAAATACAATAAAATAGGTTACATTTTAATTTAGCACAGATATAAATATAGAGAATTTGAACTCAGACATGACCACACTCATGTAGAAAAGATAAATAATCACCAATATATGTATTTCATGTTGAACCAGCACTCATCAGTTGGTCCAGATTATCATCTCCCACACATATATATAATCAATGCTCAGTTTATATTAAGATAGCAAATCCTCAAATATTAATGGACAGTTCAATCTACTCCAACTCTTCAGCCATCCATACCATTGAAATCTGACGGTGTAAGGCTCAAATCCCATGCTGATGCCAATATTACTGCCATACCCATGTTGACCTCAAGTCACTCTGACCTCTCATATATAGGACCTTATGCATTTAAATACATAGAAGAGGGATATAAGCATATATACATTAGATATGGGGAATTTTATTTAAATAGAAATGCTTTTATTTTGATTTTAGACAGTAAATAAGAATTTTTTATTTTTATTAGTTTAATCCATTATTAAAATAAAAGGACTTGATTAAAAAAATAGTTTTTAATTTAACAGATTTCACATAAAAAGAATAAAAAATATAGGATCTTAAATTACGTTTTTATGTAAAAACGGAAACACACAGGCTTATTATATACCTGTGTCTATATATGTAATATATAGAGTATAGGAGCACAGACTTTCACACGACCCACCACTCTCCACACTATCTCATAACACTGATACACTTGAATACATATATGAATAAATTAAAAATCAGAGATAAAATTTGTATTATATGCTATCAGATTTAATTATTTTCAAAATGATCTGTTATCTTTAATTTGTAATTAAGTTTTGTTATAAATTTTATTTCCTTATTTCAAAATTTTAATTTGTTTTAAAAATAAAAAATTCCTATAATAACTTTTCTTATTTAGTTACAGGATTAAAATTCTTTAAAAAAAACTTTGAGTATAAAATAATGTGAGCAAAAGTCTTTTCTTTTATCTAAAATAAGAATAATATTCAACTTCGCACACATCTGACAGAAATCTCACGCACTGAGAAACTTTGCAACCATTGTGAGTTTACACCTAGGAACTTCTTCCTAAGTATATAGAACCACCTTATCAAAATCTTTTGCTGAAGATTTGTAAGGATGGTATTTTAATTATATTTATATACTGGACTATTTTGACCATCTTTTATCAAGTATTAAATGTCTTTAGAAAAATTAATTGTAATCTTAATTTGCCAATTACATTCAATTGTTAGTAATATAACAGAGGTTAGCATAAGCACAACATTCTAAAAGGTATTATTCTACTCTCTTCTTCAAGTACTACTGGATTGATCAGTGACAGTACTAGCATGAGAATTGAATGTCGATTCTTAAAATAGAATATTGAATTTTAATGTAATGTGCTAACCAACTGAGCCTTTGGCAGAATGGTTCAGATGTTTAGACTTTAGAGTATTACCTTAAAATTCAATATTCAAAAATCTAAGAGTCCATATTCGATTCCCATGCTAGTATTGTCACTGGTCAGGCCAGCAACACTTGAAGAAGAGAGGAGAATAATATTTTTTGAAACATTGTGCATATACTAACCTGTATGTTATTACTAACACTTGAATGTATTTAGGAAATTTAAATAAAGTTAATTTTTCTAAATAAATCCAATACTTTATATTACATGGTGGAAAAATACTCATTTAGCTATATTTGATTTTATCTTTAGTTAAATTTTAAACACTGTTTCAATATCATGAAAGAATACTGGCATGCCTAATCGATAAATTGAAGATTTTTGGATTTGTAAATAAGATTCATCATCATACTACTGCTACATAATTTATAAATTAAAGGTATGATCTAAAACCTCTTATAACTTTTCAGTGATAGGGTTTTTTCTAAATTTTGAGTATTATTTGACTTTTTCAA
Source organism: Epiperipatus broadwayi (assembly GCA_028023455.1). Taxonomy (NCBI): domain Eukaryota; kingdom Metazoa; phylum Onychophora; class Udeonychophora; order Euonychophora; family Peripatidae; genus Epiperipatus; species Epiperipatus broadwayi. The sequence continues at coordinate 3,169 of JAQFVV010002480.1, read as the reverse complement.
TTTCCTATTTAGTTTTGAGAAAATGGAAGGAGAGGCAGTGGGATTTCAATTTCTAATAATATGACCTAATGCTGACTTTTCCAAATTAATTTAGATATAATTTTAAACAATCTCTTATTTGTAATTGACAGATTTATTTAGAATTTTTATTTTTATTATTTGTTTATACTTATTTTTTGTCTTTAAATTTTTTAAATTTAATATTTAATTTTTTAAAACATGAGCTGGGGGGGGGGGGAATACAATCAATTATAATTGTTGTCAACTTTTATGAAAACAATAATTGTCTGCTACATTCAATACAAAATGCAAATCATGCTACCAATCCAAATAAAAAGCTGTGATGTCAAGCGTTGGTGGCCTAGTGGTTAGCATAGCTGCCTTCCAAACAGCCGGCCTGGGTTCGCTTCCTGGTCAACGCTTTGATATATATATATAAAAAAAAAAAGCTTTGATAGGACAACATATTAAAGGTCAATTGAAATGATATTTTTTCTTTGGATTCCCATTGCTGGATAATAGTTTTCTTTTTATTTCACAAATATATAAAAAAAAAAAAACATTGCACATTGCATATGATGAGTAATTTGGTATAAATAGGCAATGCAAACGCTTCGTAGATGACCTGAGGGCAATTTATCTCAACCTATTTTTACAAATATGAAAATAATAATCAATATATATTACACCATAATACTATCATTATACAATGACAAACTAAACCACCACTTTTTTTAAAAAATATATATGTTCTCCAATATTATAAATAAATACATAAACTTATTTCTTTCCAAAACTTTATTTCCATATATTAACTTATGAACATATAGATAAATTCAGATCTTCCAACGTTTCAACTGTTTTTTATATCCTTATTACAGTCATTTTCAAGAATCTACAATAAAAAAAATACATATCTTTACATAATACTCTAAATTCAAAAATCGTTCTTATATTAACATTAACATATCAAACCATTATAATAAAACATATTAATTATACTTATATAAGGCTATAATAAGTTGAATCTTGTGTTAAGATTTGGAGAGATCTCTCTTGTTAAAATTAAGCACTTAAGACGCATGTACTGAGGTTATAGCCTTATATAAGTATTACATGCTGTCATCACGTTTAATAAGAATTAATATTTACATATTAATTATAATAAAGGAAGTAGAAGGAGAAAGAAATAAGTAAAAATCTCATTATGTATAAGTAATGTTTTATTATAATGGATTTGATATGTTAATGTTAATATAAGACAGAGATTTTTGTATTTAGAGAATTATGTAAAGATGTGTATTTTTTATTGTAGATCCTTGAAAATGACTGCAATGATGACATAAAAAACAGTTGAAACATTGGAAGGTGTATTATATGTAGATTTATATATATGTTCATAAGATATGGAAATAAAGTTTTTGAAAAGAAATAAGAAGTTTATGTATTTATTTATAATTAGCCGTACCTGGCCATGCGTTGCTGTGACTCAGTCTGGTTAAATGGAAAAGAAAGAAAAAAGAAAGTGCACATTTCTAATATGTTTAATTTCACAATTCTTGTGGGTATACAATTTTTTTGTTGTTTCATTGTCTGTGCAGATAGAGAGATTGTCTGGCTTGCCGACTCTAGAATATGCAACATATAATTGTCAATGTGAGAAGCAATCCATGTCTAGATCTAAACTGCACAATTCTAAAGATTGGCCCTGAGCTTTGTTGATAATGTTTGCAAACACGAATCAAATTGAGAATTGCAATCTCTCACACGAAATAATTAAATCAAAATGGAAATAAATTGAAATCTATGAAAATTCAATTTAACAATGCAATCGAAAACACTGAAATGGAATCGTAAAATATTTAGTATAGTGTGTGTTGCTTTTATGTCCAACAGATAGTACTGTATAAAACATTTAGTATAGCATGTGTTGCTTTTATGTCCAACAGATAGCACTGCTTTTCAAAAAAAGCATGTTTTTATCTGTCACATGTATATAATAATAGGTATATAAATAGTAGATATATAAAAACACCCGTATATTTGAATGCAAGGTTGTATCATAATTTCCAAAGAATCAGTGAAGAACTTTCCGAGATTTAAGATTTTGAACAAACATTTACATTTTTATTTATATAGATAATCAAACAATTTAAATGAACAATTCTAAGTTTAATGTTTTCGTTTTCTTTGCAAATAAAAATATTTTAACAATATCAATAAAGAATAGAAAGTTTATTTTTAAATTTATTTATAAAAAGAAAAACCAAAAATATAAGTTTTGTAATGTACAGGAAAATGTTTCACTTCTATCTATTGTCTGTTGTATTTTTTAACTTTTTATAAATCTGGATTTCCAGGTATGTAAAGTATGTTGAATTGTAAATTTGTTGATTAGTTATTCCAAGATTATTTATGACCAAAATGCAGTGTTTTACAAAAACAAAAAAAAAACTCAAAAGTAGATAGCAGAATAGATCAGTATCTTAGTATATTAACAATCACTTATAAATAACATCAACATAATAAAAATTCGTATACATATTTCTTTTTTATATTTATCTTCCCATCAATATATATATTAAGCAATTAAATCATCCCACATGATTAAGAAATCCAGTACTGCCCTCTATGAACTAATATATAAATACATTAGAGTTTGTATTTCAAAATAGCCAGGTCAAAATGGTATCCACTTTGACCTCTCTGCTATCAGATGTTATATATTGAAATAGAACAAACTCAAACAAAGAACTAATTTTCAAGTTCTTTGTTTGAGTTTGTTTGTATTTCAATATATAACATCTGATAGCAGACAGGTCAAAGTGGATACCATTTTGACCTGGCTATTTTAAAATATGAACTCTAATGTATTTATATATTAGTTCATAGAGGGCAGTACAATGTTTGCTAATTTTCAAGTTCTTTGTTTGGGTTTGTTCGTATTTCAATATATAACATCTGATAGCAGAGAGGTCAAAGTGGATACCATTTTGACCTGGCTATTTTGAAATACAAACTCTAATGTATTTATATATTAGTTCATAGAGGGCAGTACTGGATTTCTTAATCATGTGGGATGATTTAATTGCTTAATATTTGTATATTTATTTCAGTATAGCGTTATGCACTGGGATTATTTATATATATATGTACCTGTCAACACTTA
>JAQFVV010002479.1:0-25212 GCA_028023455.1 Epiperipatus broadwayi | reverse complement strand
TATATTTCTTTATTGTTCCGAATTATTACTTTTGTTTTGTTTACTTTTTTTCTTAAGAAAAATTTTTCTATTTTTTAGTATTTTTCTGGAAAAGATCTTGACACACTTTGCAATCACGTCTTCATTTTGGTGGGAAAATTTCCATTTTGGTTGTCCGTTTTCTGTGCCAACATGAAATTTAAATTGGTTTTTTAAATGTGATTAATTATAGTTTAAGTAGTGTATATGTATATTTTATCTGTTTTTGTAAGTAAATATTATTTAAACACATTTCTAATTTAGTGATTATTTTATTGTAAAGTAACATTGGGAAGTTGATTCAATCTATTTTCACCAGGGTTCAAGAAAATAGAGTTTTTCAAATCCAAAATTTATGCTTTGCAATGTTGTTTTTAATTACGCCTGTATTTGTGTCAATTTGGTTGTTTGAACATGATCAATTCCTCTTATTTATTACACATGTATATTTTATGTGTTTTTGTATGTCAATATTATTAAACACAATTCTAATTTAGAGATTGTATGTAAAGTAAGATTGTGGAGTTGATTCAATCTATTTTCACCGGGGTGTAGTCTTCATGATATAAAATGTATGGTTTAAGATGTTGTTTGAATATTACTGCTGCAAATCATATATATGTTTACAATTTGTTAGTGTGTGTTAATTTCAGTCCTGCAATATGCTACTAGTCTTGCTGTAACTTTTCATATTCGTATCAACCTGCCAATAACTTTGTAAATCTTTGTGAAAATATCATGTACAAGATCATCCAACTACAAGTTACTTTTTCCCCAAAAATATCTGGCCAAAAATATCATATACAACATCTGTGTACACATTATTTTGGTTAGATCACAATATTTACAAAGTTATCAATGGGTTGATACAAATGTGAACAGGCCAGAAGGTATAATAGTTTGTTGCAGGACTAATACTCAAGTACCATTTATTGTTTGTTACAAAGTTAAAATAAAAAAAAAATAAGAAATTACTTCACTTCTACCAAAAAAAAAAAATTAGATTAATTAAATTTCATGTTCTCTGTTCTAAATATTATAGACAAAGTGCTGATTATTTACTATAGCAACATTTACAAACAAGTGAAATTAATGATATATATATATATATATATATATATATATATATATATATATATATATATATATATATATATATATATATATATATATATATATATATTTGCATTGTGAATTGTGTTATTATATATATGCTTATATATATATTAAAGGAAGCATTGATTTTTAAGTTATAAATATATATATAAACTTTTCTTATTAAATGTATATGTCTAAAAAGACAATGAAACAATTTGTATTTATGATATAAATTAACAACTAGAATTACAAAAATGGAAAATATGTAAAAAGAAATAATAAATAACAATAAAAACCTTTTATTAGTCAACAAATTCAAGAAATAAAAGTTAAAGTAGTTTGGTATGTAATAGTAAATGCAATAAATATAAAGGTCAATAACGTTAGCCTCAATAAATATTGGTCGTTTAATTCGATTGTATAAATTGCACACATATATATTTACACTTTTAAATGTGCAAATCTATTAAAATCTATAACTATATTAACTCATTTTATACACAATTGAGAATGCCAACACTTTCTCATATGTTAGTCATATTTTGATAAAAATAAAAAAAAACCTGGACTAGCAGTTAATAAATATTGTTTTATACTTAATATTGTAGCCATAATAGTTACCTACATATTCACTTTGAAATTGCTTATTTATTACTATTAATTATTTAATTCATTTATGTAATAAATATAAGTAACAATAAATTTTGTTTTATATCTATTTTTTTAATCTGGACAAAACAGCTATTGAAACGTTTGAATAATTAAAACTTTGTATGTCAATGAAGCCATGATTGTAATAACTTTGTCATGGTTTTTGCAAAATTTCATGTTGGCAGGAGAGCACTGAAGATAATTTACAAAAGTACTAAATGCACTGCTACTTTTGATATCATAATTCTTTAATCTAGACATGTTTGTGTATGTATGTGGTAAATAGTTAAATGACGTCGCTACTTAACACATGCATTAATTTAAAGGTGATGATGTAGATATCGTGGGAAATAACTAATCACATTTTGATTGGTTCTAATTTTTGGTACACACAGTGTCCCAGTGAAAATGTGATTGGTTAGCTTTAAAAGATGTCTTCAGCATTATTTTAAAATCAATGCATATGTTATCTATAAAAATCATTTAGTTATTCATATATATATATATATATATATATATATATATATATATATATATCATCACCATCATATTCAACCATTATCGATTCACTGCAAGATAAAGGTGTCTCTGAGTTTAATCCATCTTCTCTGATCTCTAGCTTCTTTTCTCCATATCACTCCAGCATACATTCTTATTTCCTCCAATTATTTCACATGCAATTTCTTCTCTTGGAATCCAATTTAAAATTTTATCTATCCATCTATTATCATCTCTTCTATAAATATGCCCAGACCAACTCCACTTCCATCTTTTAATTCTTTCAGTGATGTAAGTTACACCTGTTTGTTCTCATATCCATATATTGTGATTTCAATCTCCTCTTGTTATTCCTAACATGCATCTCTCTATTCTTCTTTGAGTGCTTTGAAGTCTCTGTATTGCTCTTCTATTAAATGACCAAGTCTCAGAACCAAATGTAAGGACTGGTAAAACATATTTATTAAAAATCTTCATTTTTAAATACATAGGCATATATATCTATATATGAGCATTATAACAAAGCAGTTTAAAAATGTATTTATTATCCCCATAACAGGGATTTGAACGTGCGTAAATATATGAATTTTTCTTAACTAAATATTTTCAATCAATTAATTTTTTTCAAGTTACATTGTCAATAAAGGGCACTATAGAAAACTGCATAAACATTCGTCATTAATTAGCAAGTAAATATTTTTTCTCTTCTTAAAATACATTAAAAGATCATCATTTTTTACAAAATATTTAAGATTGTTTTAGTATTTATCCATTTTAATAAGTTTTAAATAAATATGCAAAATATATTGCATGAAATAAATATGACATAAATGGCTATATACAATTCAAGACCCATATGTATTTTTATCTTATTTTTTCATATTTCTTTATGAAACCTGTACCGTTTATTAATGTGCTATGGACATAAAGTTTTCTAGATTTAAACTCAGTCTTATACATTTCTGATGCTCTAATCCAGCTAATGGTTACATACATTATTTTTATTTTATGGTTAATATGACTATATTTGATTATAAACTTCTGCTAAAAATCGGTCATTCTGATATTGGTTCATAATGTGACTAGATCACTTTAAGTCATAATTACCTCTACTTTTTTGCATGCTTTCAGTAATGCATCCTTCCCTATTCTGTGATTTTCATCATCTATGACAATGTTGATCATCCTCTTTTTTTAATCCATTCTTTTCTAGTATGTCAACTTTTCTCACAATATATCCAAAATAGTGTAGCTCTTTATTTCTAATGCATCTGTCTTCACCAAAATCCTTTAATTAGTTTTCTTAGCCATTCATATTGCTTAAAAAATCATTTGATAATATTTTATTTTAAACCCATAGTTTTTTATAATGTTGTTTCTTCAATGTTCATATTTCACAATCATACATTGCAATCCACTATATAAAAGTTGACAATAGTTTTTATTTGTCAACATACTTATATTTTTATTTTATCTCTATTATTTTATAAGAATATTTGTTTTATAAATATCCTTAGTGCCAATAATAACTTTGGATTTATTTTTAACTACATCTTTATTTAAACAGAAGATCAAATTGCGCACTCTGAAATCTGCTCCAGAAAAATATATTCACTTGTAATATAAAAGCAGATAAACAAATAAATCTAAGAAACTTTATACGAGACGATCTGGATCAAACACAGACGCTTGCTTGAGTAAAGTAGCGAAATGGAGCTATTTTATTTGAAAGTTTTTAATAAATATCTAGACATTTTCATGTCGCAATGCAAATAATTAAAAATAATAATAACTAATATCTGTATTGACCAACAATGACATAGAATGTTGTTGGAATAATTGAAGCCGTTTTGTTAATCGCAAAGAAGCCCCGCATGCTATACGGAAAATTTTATGAAAACTCAGAACGATGTTCGTGCATAGATTTTCTATACTTGACTACTGCATTTAATAACAATAAAGCCAATTCAATGAGTTTTATCAAGAGAAGAATCGCAGAAATTGATTCCCAAGTCATGAAATTCATGTTAAAACAACTTTTAGGTTAATACAATTATAAAAATAAAACATGAAAAAAAGGAAAAATATTTTTATATATGCTACTCAATTACGGTTGAAAAATAACTAAGTAAATTAAGTATTAATAAATATTTTACTAAAGTATAAATAAATTAAAAATTAAGTGAATATATAACAGCAATTTGTTCAGATTTATTTAAAATCATTGTTAAACGAGTTTGTAAAAGATTAACTGTATCTTTGGTAAAAACTTTTTAAAGAAAAAGTAAGCTTAATTTCTTAAGTGGCTTTAAGATAAAGTTCATTGCTTCTTTAATCAGGTGAAGAAACCATTCGAAAAGCTTTTAACTATTAGATTATGGTTACCGTAACTAATTATTGAACACATAATTTATTTTCCAGCTTCGTTAAAAATATTATCAATAATTTATTTTTTTAAATAACACAACTGCCAACATCTAAAACATTTATTAATCATTATATATATATGGGAGTGTGTACATATGTTATTCTATGTTTATTAATTTTATATTAAAAATTAATTAGAGGTTAATGTCATTATCGATATGACATTTAGTTGTATATTTATAAAAATTCGAACTTTACATTTTCCATTCTCTTCTTTATGTGTTAGAGATAGGGCTAGTGGTACAACTAGTATTTGAATCAAGTCAGAAGCCTTTAAAGTTGTGACACTAGAATTTAAAATGACATTATAACCAATTTGATTTTTCTCTAAAAGTAAATAGTCAGTAGAACCTTTATTTGCATATCTATAAGGATCATGTAGTCATTATTTCTTTTTTAAGAGAATGTTTGTGTTTTACAAGCATGATAGATTATCTTATTACATTACCTTATAAAATTATTTGTCACTATCATAAAAGCAGCTTCTTTATTTTTTCTCATTTATTTTTTGAATCCAGTGTTATATTTTTCTAAGCAAACATTTGTTAGCAATACATACGTGAATTGTTGATTTAGATATTTTTTTCTGTTTAATCATTAATTACTTTGTGTTCTTTTAATAAATTTTTGATAGTGCAACTAATTTAACTAATATATATATTCTTATGTATTCATATGGTTTCTTTTCATAGATATATATATATATTTGACATTTCAAATTTTAAAGGTTAGGATTATTCATAATATATTATGATTTTCAAAAACTATTTTGCTACTATATTGAGTGCGTAATTTCTATCCTTGATTTATATCTCTCTTATTGTTTTTATGTGCCTTTTTGTTATCTGTTTAATGTTTTTATTATGATAGTTGATAGACATTCTTCACATGAAAATTTGTTTTATATTAAGCTTATTCTTTTTTAAGTTATTTCAAGTCGCTATTTTTTAAACATATATCTTCCTTTCGTTTCATAGTAGTAGTATTTTTATTTTATTTTTTATCATGGTTATAATATGTGCTATTTTTTTGAGCATGGGGGAAGGGAGAGAAGAGGAATTCCATGAATAATGGCTTTGTTTTTGCCATGTGTGAGTCTTAATGTAACAACTTTTTAAAATAATAGTATTTATTTTTGTTTAATTCTACTACAAATTTAGCTAAAGAAAATATATTATTGATATGTGACCAAAATATTTGTAATAGGGCTTCAGTATATGATCATCCAAATATATCATCAACATAACAAAGTCAGAATTTTAGTGGATATAAAGTACTATTTATGGTTTGTGTTTCAAGCATGTTCCATATAAATATAGTCAATCAGGGATAATAAACCTTTAATTATTTTTTATTTGTGATGTTAGGAATTTGATATCCTTTTAAAAATATTGACATTCTGCATCATAACATCATCATCATTACTATCAACTATTATCAATCCTCTGCAGGATGAGAGTCTTTCCATGTTCAATGCATCTTCTCTGACCTCTAGCTTTTCTTCTCCATGTCACCTCTGCATACTTTTTTATTTCATGCAACCATCTTACATGTGCTTTTTCTTTGGGTCTTTTACAATCTCTTGGAATCCAGTTTAAGATTTCAATTGTCCATCTATTATCATCTCTTCTAGAAATATGTCCAGCCTGGCTGCACTTCAGACTTTTAATTCTTTTAATGATACTAGTAACACCTGTTTGTTCTCCTACCCCTATATTATATTTACAAGCTCTTTTTGTTACTCCTAACAAGTATCTCTTCATACTTTTTGAGTGTTTTGAAGTCTCTGTATTAATCTTCTATTAAGTGTGCAAATCTCAGGCCCATAAGTAAGATCTAGTGAAACACATTTATTAAAAATCTTCCTTTTCAAACATATAGGGGCATATTTTCTTTTAATATTAAGTTATATCTACCAAAAGCACTTCAACCAACATAACAACATGCTATTAATAGTAAAAATGTTTTTTCATTTGTATATTATTACTTTTATATAATATTTTTCTTACAATGCTTTACTCTGGATGCTTTTGTAAATACACTTTCCACATCAAATTTAAACAAGGTGTCCATTCATTTTAGTTTCATTTTTTAGCTAATTTTACAAAATATATCGATTTTGCTATGAATTATATTGTACCATATGCTAAGGGCCAAGAAACATAACAACAAATCTTAACAAATTTTTGATACAGTGAATTTTTAAAAGTAACAGATAGACCATGGAGAAGCTGATTTTTCTGAAATATATTGTTTATTTACTTTTTTGATCAGTGATAGACCTATGATGCTTACTAATTAAGTCTTATAGTTTTATTTATTTATTATAGTTATAGCATTTTTTCCAATTTTACTATATTTTTTTATTTTGAGCTCTTCTATTTTGTTGATACATTTAATAGTATTCATTTTAATTCTAGCATTACTTTAAGAAATTCTGTAGCTTTCTTCATAATGTAAATCATTTTTGGTTTGGGATATTTATTCTTTGGATGGTTGCTGCTTTTTTAGAAATAATCTTAAGTGACTTTCTTATTAACTGCCATAAAAAGGCATGTGGTTTTATTGTTCAGGAGTTTGTAAGTATGAATGTCTGATCTACAAGTGTCAGAATCTGGGACATTTTGATCCTAAATTGGACATTTCTACCAATTACACCAAACCATACAGGCTTAATTACCATTAAAATGTATCTAATAATACAATATTAACTTATATGATGGCAAAGTTTGGTCCTTTTCTTTAGAAGTTTCAGAAACTATTAGATGTTTATAATTAAAATTTTTAAATAATATAAGTTGTAGTTTATTTTGTAATTATGAGGTTTCATATGTCAAAACCCAATATATGGGTAAGAGAACAAACAGGTGTTACTGACCTCAATGAAAAAATTATAAGATTGAAGTGGAGTTGGGCTGGATATATTTCTAGAAGAGATGATAATAGATGGACAATTGAAATCTTAAACTGGATTCCAAGAGATTGTAAAAGACCCAGAAAGAGACCACATGTGAGATGGATGGATGAAATAAAAAAGTGTGCAGGGGTGATGTGGAGAAGAGAAGCAAAAGATCGGAGAACATGAATTAAACTTGGAGAGACCTTCATCCTGCAGTGGATTTATAATGGTTGATGATGATGATGAATATGTCAATATAATTTTAAAGGATGTTTTACCCACAATATTTTTATTTTTTATATAATACAGAATTTTTTTTTTTGCCAATTGATAGATCTTCATCAATAAATTCATTTTTAAAAACCATTCTATATTATTAAAGAAAATAATATTTAATAGCTGGGAAAACTTTTGCATAATTTTTCTTCCCCCAACATAGTCTCATGTTCTCTCCAAATAATTTTCTGGGCTCTTTGCTGATGAATAGGAGATTTTAGCTGCAAAACTTTATGGATAAGCTATTCAGATTATATTTTATTGGAATTGATTTTCTACTTTTATCAACTTTAAAAATATTTTTTTATAATCCTTAAATTTTGATATAAAATCTTGTCCATAGCAAGTATTTTAATGTTTTGTCAGAAATTTAATGATTCTGACATTTTAAGCTAAGTTTAAATTTAAGGCTTTATAGTATTGCTAATGATTAGAACTTACCATATTAAATATTGAAACAGTCATATTCATGGTTTTTTCATGTACCATTCTTTTAATATTTTACTGTTGTCTTTTTTTCAGTTTTTTCAATGATGATCTTCTCCTTAAACAGTTGTGATGTTAGAGAGACTAAATACAGCTATGACATTCTATGAGGTATATTATCTGTAGATGTTGAGTTATTTATATGATACTATCCATTTCTTTCTTCACAGCATTAAAAATGCATTGCACAAAGCTGTTTTTTTCATCTTCAGCACTAATTTTTGGACCTGATTGCATTTTACAGTTTGTCGTGACTGGCATAGATTTCAGTTTATCTAGCCACACATAGTAGTTGAATTTCTTCAAAATAAAATCATCATATTCACTGTTGTAACTGGGGTACTGAAAAATACTTTAGTAACAGTCAATAAAATATGATCTTAAAATGGATTGAGTTTAAATCAGATGGTGTCTCTCTCTTTAACATGAATCATACAATAGTAAACTGCACTCTAATGCAAAGCAATATGAAATGAACTGCTGGCTCCTAAAATTAAAATGATAGTGCCTATTTTTTTTTCTAACCTACTTATGCATAACTGGTGTTGTTTGAACAACATGGTTTTTAAACAACATATTCATTACCAGTAAAAGAATATATGCATTTTGTCATTACAAACAATATCTTTTCTGAAAAACATCCTCTTAACTCTTTTTAAAACATGTTATGGATACAAATTTTATGTTTTTATAAATAAAAAAAGAGAAAAAAATTTTTCTCTCTTCTCTCTCTATTTATATTTCTTAACATAAAAAAAAATCATTGCTGACTTTTAAATTTTTAACTATTCTAAAATATTATAAATCCAAAAATTTTAATATTATATTTAGCTTTGCCATTCAGTTTTACTATAGAAATAGATGAAATTTTATTTAAAACTCTGTGCAGGAAAGACAAACTAGAACAGTTTCAAATTTAATTTTTTTTTTCACATATCAAAAGAATTTTTCCTTCTTCCTTTACAGTATTATTATCATTCTCTTGTTTATGATATATTAGGGAAATAATACTTAATAATCTCAACTAAATTATTTTTTAATCTTTAGGCAGTTTACATTTTTATTTCTCAAATGATCTGCATCTATGAGTCAATACTCAAATGGAAGTTTTTATATTTATAAGTCAGTTTACATGAATATTTATTAAACAGTTTTTTGTCTTAGGGTGTGGAAATACTTTATTACTTTTTTTAAAATGTAGTCAGATATTTTTTTTTAAAAAAAAAACATTACCATTTTTACCAGTTATTCCCTTTATATATGGCAGAACAGTCTTAATTTTTGAAATATCAAAATGTTTTGCTTATTATAAAAAAAAAGCCCCATTAATAATCCTGTGATCAAAACCATTATGAAGAAGCATTTTTTAGTAGTAAAGATATCTTTGTGAAAATGGCTGTCATAAGAAAGTATCTTAGTTTTATCTAACAATGCTTTGCCACTGAAAATAATTGTGCTGGATAGTGATGAGAAGAAAAATGCAGATATCTTCCAGTATGTGTTTGTTTTCTATATATACCATGGAATAAAGAACCATTATTCTTTCTTTCAATTAAGACTCTAAGAAGTAAAAAATAACAAACACATTTCATTCGTAGATATTTTAATTGATAAAAAGAAGGATGGTTTTTTTACCATTGTAAGAAATCAAGCATACACTGGAAGAATCTACACTTTTCTTCTCATCACTATTCAAAACAATTATTTCCAGTGGTAAATGAATTGTTAGATAGAACTAACAGACTTTCTGATGACAAACATTTTCACAAAGTTATCTATGCTACTTCAAAAATGCTTCTCCATACTGGTTTGATCATAGTATTATTAGTAGGGCTCTTTTATATAAAAAAAAATGATACTTTAAAAATTAAGACTATTATGCCTTATATGAAGGGAGTAAATGATAAAACTGGTAATGTTTTAAATAAAAATAATATCCACATAATTTATACTATATTTAAAAAAATGAATGAAGTATTTCCACACCTTAAAAAGAAAATTCCTTTGGGGTATCATAGTATATTTGAAGTGTCTTAGTTTGAGAGCTTGAAGATATTTCTCTCAAACTAAGATGTTTCCAATTGGCCTATGTAATTAGAATGTAGGTTTAAGGATAAGATAGTCATTCTTACCTTTTCAAAAGTCTCTATCTTGTGCTTGAGTTTGAGAGTATCCTCAGTATTTATTATTAAGCTATTATAAGATCAGTATAGTGCGTATATTAAAAGTGGAAATTGTTTCTCTTTAATTATAATATATATGTGCGTGCAATACTCATACATTCTATTTAAATATATATCTTAGTTGCATAAACAATTAAGCTTGATAATCATTGACAATACTTTTTTTAAATTGCAAAATCCTGATATGATTTTTCATATATATATATATGTCAACCGATGGCGTTCTACCAAAAACACCATCAAGCGTATTTCGTTTACATAAACGTCAGAGAATGCATTCACTATCTCTAACTTTAATTCCACTTTCAGATCATGATTTCAAGCTATTTGCTATCGTCAGTGAAAGATAGGAATAAGAACTAGATCTAAACACAAACTCTGAGCATTCTTATTCCTGTCTTTCACTGACTATAGCAAATAGCTTGAAATCATGATCTGAAAGTGGAATTAAAGTTAGAGATAGTGAATGCATTCTCTGACATTTATGTAAACGAAATACGCTTGATGGTGTTTTTGGTAGAACGCCATCTGTTGACATAAATACAAGCATTAACAAGTTTTTAACTTGATTTTGTTTTTCATAAATGTATCTTTGAGGTCTTTCTTGCAATGATATATATTGCAGAGGCTTCTACTATGTGGTGATGCTTAACTGATATCAGAGCCATGTAGCTATCTGGCTTGCTATGCTGAGTTCGAAGACATTAACGTGTCTAAAAAATTCACACTTGCAAGCTGAATAGAAACTGTTTCATAAACACTCAGAGTTTGTGTTTAGATCTAGTTCTTATTTCTGTCTTTCACTGACGATAGCAAATAGCTTGAAATCATGATCTGAAAGTGGAATGAAAGTTAGAGATAGTGAATGCATTCTCTGACGTTTATGTAAATGAAATATGCTTGATGGTGTTTTTGGTAGAACGCCATCTGTTGACATAAATACAAGCATTAACAAGTTTTTAACTTGATTTTGTTTTTCATAAATGTACCTTTGAGGTCTTTCTTGCAATGATATATATTGTAGAGGCTTCTACTATGTGGTGATGCTGAACTGATATCAGACCTATGTAGCTATCTGGCTTGCTATGCTGAGTTCAAAGACTTAACGTGTCTAAAAAATTCACGCTTGCAAGCTGAATAGAAACTGTTTCATAAACGCTCGGAGTTTGTGTTTAGATCTAGTTCTTATTCCTGTCTTTCACTGACGATAGCAAATAGCTTGAAATCATGATCTGAAAGTGGAATTAAAGTTAGAGATAATGAATGCATTTTCTGACATTTATGTAAACGAAATACGCTTGATGGTGTTTTTGGTAGAACGCCATCTGTTGACATAAATACAAGCGTTAACAAGTTTTTAACGATTTTGTTTTTCATAAATGTACCTTTGAGGTCTTTCTTGCAATGATATATATTGCAGAGGCTTCTACTATGTGGTGATGCTGAACTGATATCAGACCCATGTAGCTATCTGGCTTGCTATGCTGAGTTCAAAGACATTAACGTGTCTAAAAAATTCACGCTTGCAAGCTGAATAGAAACTGTTTCATAAACGCTCGGAGTTTGTGTTTAGATCTAGTTCTTATTCCTGTCTTTCACTGACGATAGCAAATAGCTTGAAATCATGATCTGAAAGTGGAATTAAAGTTAGAGATAGTGAATGCATTCTCTGACGTTTATGTAAAAGAAATACGCTTGACGGTGTTTTGGTAGAACGCCATCTGTTGACATAAATACAAGCATTAACAAGTTTTTAACTTGATTTTGTTTTTCATATATATATATTGTACCAGACCATACTTCACTGTGGAATTCTGCTCCTCATCTTGCACTGAGCATGAAGTGATAAAGATTTTACAGGGTGGTTTCTCTAGCTAAACTGTTAGAGAGGAAGATTGACATGACTCTATCAATTAAAGCCCCCTTTGGTTATAAAATTTCTCAAATGCTATGTTAAAGACTTATGGTGTGTACATATCTTTGAAAAACCTTGTTTATTGATAGCTTTTATGCACCACTCTATGAAAAGAACAAATAAAATTTCTCCCCTCATAGAAGCATATGCAGTTACCATTGACTAGATTATTAACTCCATGACTATATATATATAATTGAGAAAAAGAGTGAATATTTACTCCCCCCCCATAGAGAATGTCCATTTAGCTAGCTCAGTATGCTCTACATCTCAGGTTCTTCAATGGTCACTTAAATAGGAATTATGGGTACATGGCTGTTAAGACAAGAGTAAAGTTTATATCTAATAAAATAATATGAAAACAACAACAACAAAAAACAAGATAAAAGACATTGATATCCTGATTAAATATCTATTCAATTTCCATATACCCACTATCGGTTTATACTGGTATAATTAAAATAAAAATTATTATCACAAACCCGCATATATACACTTTTATATGAATAATAATAATAAGAAATCCTTAAAATTATTTACAATGGTTAATAATGATGGAAGTGGTCTGGGCTTTCTACCCCTCATAAACATGGTGTACTTGAATGATTTGAAATATGTTTATTAGGTAAAAGGTTTTTGGTTATACAGGAATAGGATTTAAATTGGGATGTTAAACCCCATTTTATCTGAGTCAATACAACAAAAATATGAGGATGTATATTTGCAATATAAGAATATTTCATTACACAAATAATAGTAGTCTCATAATTCAAACATCTACCAATGAGGTTGCATTGGAATAAATACCCTAGAGCACTCACCCATGAGATGCAGTATTTAGATTTGCATTTTATAACTAACCAGTTCTTACATATGTATATATGCACAGCACAAATGTATACCACAAATTGTTCTAAATATGATGTTGTTAATTGAATTGCTTATGAAAAGTTTACAATAAAATAAACCCATTATGACAATCACCATAAGGTGCCACATCAACAATAATAACTCAAGGGCTATACACTGGGACACTCAGCATAAGGTGTCATATCTACCAATATATACCAAGTGGATGTGCGCATATACACGTATATATTTTTTGTATATGAAATCTTAGGAAATATCAACAAAAAAAATGATTACAACCTTTGCTTGAAATATTACCCTGAATAGAATATTATGAAACCATCAATGTAATGTATTGAGTATTTATACTACTGAAATGAGGTTGACTAATAAATAAGATTTTGAATACAGGCCCTATTATTATGCCTGTAATAACTGTAAAATCTATTATATATTAGATACATTCTTTTTTTTAAATGATTAATAAATAAAAATATATTCCTAAACATTGGAAATAGCAAAGTTAATTAATGAAATATTTCTAAAAATTGAAAAATAGACTTATTCAGGCATCTTTGATTTCTTCTGACTGGGCTTTGAGTGGGTTTAAAATCATCTAGCTGTGCTGTGAGGTTTTCATGTCATTGAGGCATACATAGGGCAACCTTTGTCAACTTTATGGCTGGTCAGAACTGGCATAGTCACATCTTTGTGATTTGGGCAAAGAAAGGACAGGTGCACTGGCTTTTTGTCTACCCCATGGTCATTATGTTGGCATGTCTGGTGGATTGCTTCATATTTTTTCTTGTTGGGTGGAGAATCATGGAAATTTCAGGTTGTTATTACTCTGGCATTAATTATCCATATCTACAAGATGTTATTAGTTCTTAAAATAATAGGTTCCTTCTAGGAATATCAGCAATAGTTCTAGTCCAATGGATCATGTAAAAGAATGAATTTCTCTAAGTGAATGAATGACTGGAGAATTCCAGAGCCAAAAGTAGTAAATGAATAATAAAGAACAACTGAATCCCACACACTGCCTAAAACTTATTAAATTCACTCTTTCAGTATCAATGCAGGTACTCCCCACCCCCCAAGAAGTATGAGTCAGCCAATCTTTTATTTGAGTTAATCATTTAGATCATAAACATTCCTTTTTATTTTCCCTTTTTCTTCTGTTTAAACTCTGTATAACAGGATTTTAATACTTCGTGTCCATCTTGGATTCTCAGACCAGTTGTTTTAACCAATATTAATTCAAAAGAATTTTTCTTTTATCTAAGAAATAAAAAAAAATGACATTTTAATTATAAGATTCGTTAATAACAATTCTGCTTTTTTGATTACAAATTTTTACAGAAACAATCAAAATTCTTTGATTACAGAACAAAATTATAAAGTTTTTAGAAAAGTAATTAAAAATAATTCAAGTATATTGAAAGAATTACTTTAATTATATTTTTTTACCAATATGTTCCAACATGTGACCTATTTAATTAACAACGTTGGCTTTTCTCCATTTGTGTGTTTATCAGAGAAAAGAAAAATATATAACCATGAAATTACATGTAAAATGAAAGTATACAAAAAGATAAAAATAAAATACATGAACTCATTATACGTGTATGTGTTTGTATATAATATTTCTTTATCAATTTTGCCATTTCTTTTAAATGATGTGTGTTATTATCTGCCCAGACCCAACTTCCATTATTAATGTAGGACATTTATATATTTGTTGTGCTTAATTATGATTCAATTTATATATACAAATTTACTTATTATGTATATGTACATGCTGCAATGCTCTTTATAGCAAACTTGTCCATGGACATTTGATAATGCTGGGCACAATATGGATTATTATATAAATATCTTGATACACTCTCATTTTAATACTAATATAAAGTGCTAAAGCAGAGATTGTATGTGTTTTATTGAAATTAATTGAACCAAGAATAATTTCAACACTTGTACATTGACAAAGGATGAAAATTAAAAGATTATATCCATATAAACAGAGATAAGTTTATCATTTGATGTTGCCAATAAACCACCAACAACTAATTGACAATCATTTTGAGGCTAAAAAAAGTTTTTTTCATTAACTTATTATAGCTCCATTATTTGTGTATAGTGAAATAGAAGGTCATTTTTTTCATTTCAATCTTAAGTTTTTACAGGGATTTTGGCCCAGAAAGCTATTTTTATACTTGTGAAAATGCAGAAGACTAACATCTTCCTTAGCATTCTACAAATAATAATTAATCATCTTCATAATTATATATTTTCAAAATTTTTAAATTGATACTTCACTATACAAATAATAAAGCTGTTATAGGTTAACCTGTTCAAGATTCAACTCAATGCTTTTTATTTGAAAAGAATCTAGTGAGAATTTCTTTCATATTTAAACATTTAATTTTTACAATTAAACCTATTTGTAATATTATATATTGATAATGTTCACATCATTTATTACAAATTGTAATTTCCGATTTTTTCTTCACTATTGATAACAATGTAATATTAAATACGCTTAACGTATATAGTGAAATTAAATTCAATGATTATATTAATATTTCTTAAGGCTAAGCGCTTTCAGAGCTTTCACTCATATTCATAGCCTTTTAACGTAGTAATTTATGCAAATCTATGCAAGCTTATTTATATTGTCCATCTCTTTGAAATGGAAAAGCATGTGTCTCTCCTGTTTATTGCTTTCAAATCTCTTGATATATACCATGCTTCTTTCACCTTCCTTTTGATGTCATTTCTTTCAGTTGTAATTATCCTAGCATTTGCAGGTTCGAATTCATGATTAGCCTCTATTTGGTGGTCCACAAATACTGAGCTGCCTTCGTTTGTTCTTAATACTCTTTTATATAAGTATTTATGCTGAGCCACTCTGGTGTTTATAGTGGCCCGAGTCTCACCATAGTATACTGCACCGCAGTCTGCTTGAGGGCATGCCAACCTGTACACAACATGTGGTGTTGATTGTAGGTCAATTTTGTCCTTAGAATTGTTCAAAATCCTGTTGGTGTTTGGAGGGGTTCGAAAACCTACTGTAAATTCATTATGCAATTTTTTGACAAGTTTTCTAGTAATGTTAGGAATATATGGCAGACATATGCGTTGTTTTTTGTCCTTGCTAGGTTTGGTTATGTTTTCATAAAATGTTTTAATTCTTCTGTTGATTGCATAATGAATTTACAGTAGGTTTTCGAACCCCTCCAAACACCAACAGGATTTTGAACAATTCTAAGGACAAAATTGACCTACAATCAACACCACATGTTGTGTACAGGTTGGCATGCCCTCAAGCAGACTGCGGTGCAGTATACTATGGTGAGACTCGGGCCACTATAAACACCAGAGTGGCTCAGCATAAATACTTATATAAAAGAGTATTAAGAACAAACGAAGGCAGCTCAATATTTGTGGACCACCAAATAGAGGCTAATCATGAATTCGAACCTGCAAATGCTAGGATAATTACAACTGAAAGAAATGACATCAAAAGGAAGGTGAAAGAAGCATGGTATATATCAAGAGATTTGAAAGCAATAAACAGGAGAGACACATGCTTTTCCATTTCAAAGAGATGGACAATATAAATAAGCTTGCATAGATTTGCATAAATTACTATGTTAAAAGGCTATGAATATGAGTGAAAGCTCTGAAAGCGCTTAGCCTTAAGAAATATTAATATAATCGTTGAATTTAATTTCACTATATACGTTAAGCGTATTTAATATTACATTTATTACAAATGTAAGCTTTCAAATGATAGACATTTTAAAAATTAATATGTATCTATTCAAAAAGTTAGTAGACTGAATTAATATATATTTGAATTTTATTTTTTTATATTAAAAAAAATGATTTAGTTATTATTAAAGAAAGAAAATATAAATTAAAATTAAACATAAATTTATTAGTATTAAATTTATAAAATAAATTTCTTTAATGGCATCAACAAAAGATCACTCTTGTTATCCTATAGAAACTGCTTTTATTTTGCTGTAATGAACTTTTATTACCAGTTTTCTTAAAAATAAATATTTTAAAATAAAATATAATTGTAGTCCTATAGGTGTTTGATTTAAAATAAATATTTTACAAAAATATTGCATAAACAATTTTTAATATGTAAACAAATTACTGAAAAATACAATTTTTCTTTTCAAAAGAAAAAAAATTAGAATTTCACCTGCAGAAAAACACACTTCATCAATGAGAAATTACTAGTTGTATAGAGATCAAAAGAGGAGAAAGTCTGCCCACTTTATTATGATGCTGGTATTTTCAGATTTTTTTCCTAATAGTTTTAAAATGATATCTACATTAAAATTAAAATTAGGATTCTGTTCTATCACATCATCTGCTTGATGGTGATATTTCTAGCTAAAGTGCTAAAAATATGCCATTTCTATGGCCACAGCCAAGCCAATAGCCTTCTTTCTATGATAAAACAGAGAAAGAGTTTATTTAATTGGCTTCTGGCTACTGCTGTGGCTTTTTTCTATGCTAAAAGCACAAAAAATGCCCTCATTTGGTTACCATAGTTGCTTGTGTTATGCACTTTATCGTAATGCTCTGTTATCTATTTTCACTACAGTATCGTGTGAGAGTGTGTTGATTGCATCATGTCAAAATAATTGAACTTTTCAGATCCAATGACTTTTTTTCATATTAACTGACCTACTGATACCTGGTAACAGTTTTAACAGTGTCATCACTGTTCCATCAGGACTGTATAACCCTCACAAATTAGATTTTAGGGTGCAGCACAGCCCTATTTTGAAGATCCTGATGAAAGTAATGTATCCATGAGAAATCATCCGAGACAAGTAAGATGGCTACTTCAAACTCTGAAAATTGGCAATTGCCAGACACTGGAGTTGGCATTCATTTTAATAGTTTGTTATAATTATTAACTTTAGTGGGTAAATTGCAATCAAATTGACTTTTCCCCCAAAATGCAGTGTCCGATTAATTATTGTCCAAAAAGGGTAAAATATACTTTTATTTTTTATTAGAAAAGTACCATACTTTTTCATTACATTTACTATTATTTGTTATTAAAAAAAATGTAACTTTTTATATAAACACACACAAAAAAATGCCATTCTCTGATTAATTACTGTATGAAAAAGTCAAAGTTGGCTTTCATTTTAAAAATTTGTTTGAATTTTTAAATTTTTGGAATTGTAATATAATTAACTTTGATTTCAAAACACAGTTTTTGTATTAGTTAATGTCCCAAAAAGGCTAAAATTTAATCTTACTTTCTTTTAAAAAAAGAATGTAACTTTTTATATCCACAGACACATGTCCAAACAAGCCAGTCTCTGATTAATTCCTGTCCAAAAAAGTCTCTAATGTTCTATTATTTGCTATTAGAAAGTAATGTAATTTTTTATCAACACACACAAAAAAGGCAGTCTCTGATTAATTACTGTATCTAAAAGTCCAAAAAGTCAGCTTTCATTTTTATATTTTGTTTGAATTTTTTAATTTTGTGTAAATTGTAATATAATTTACTTTTATTTCCTATTCCAAAAATAAAGTCAATAGTTCTATAGAATCATTGGCCCAGGAATGTTATGTATGTGTTTTTGCTTAGCATCAATACCATCAAGCAGTTGACATGATAGAACAGAACACTACCCTTTTATGACAAGTTTTCTTAAAAATAAATACTTTTAAATAAAATATAATTGTAGTCCCATAGGTGTTTGATTTAAAATAAGTATTTTACAAAAATATTGCATAAATAATTTTTAATATATAAACAAATTACTGAAAAATACAATTTTTCTTTTTAAAAGCAATAAAATTTGCAATTTCACCTGCAGAAAAACACTCTTCATCAATCAGAAATTACTAGTTGTATTGAGATCAAAAGAGGGGAAAGTCTGCCCACTTTATTCTGATGCTGACATTTTCAGATTTTTTTTCCTAATAATTTTAAATTGATATCTGCATTAAAATTAAACTATGATTAGTAATATAAGTTTTTAAATATGCTCAAAATAAAAAAGAAAAGGTGTAAAAATCACAGGACCATTGTATCACCTAAAACATCAAAAACTTTACAATATTGCTGCAATTATAATGCAACATGTTAATAGAGAAAACTTATTTAGTCTGAGGAATTATTAATTAGTAATTGATTGTTTCCTAGCAACATCAGAAATAAAGTTATCTCTGTTTATATTGATATAATGACCTAATTTCCATCCTTTAACAATTTAAAAATTCATAAAAAAATATATAATTCAACAAGTATATATCTCTCAGGATTAATTATTATTTCAGAATGTTGGGAAAGATGCTAAACGTCTGCATTGTTACACCTTGAAAAATAATTTTCTAGATTTAAATCCTTATAAGAACATGCGTTTAAAGTGAAAAAAACCCTTTTTGCTTTACTATATGCAAATGAAAGAGCTACTACACATTATGGAGAAAACTTATTTAGCCTCAGGAAAATTGTCAATTAATAATTGTTGGTTTTCTGGTAACATTAAAAGGCAAAGTTATCTCTGTTGACATGGATATAATCTTTTAGTCTGTCATTGTTTATCACATATGAGTATGTATTAGTTAAAATAACATTTAACGAAAAAAGTTAAAAAAAGTATTTGATTAATTCCTATGTATTGTCACTTGTTATTAAAATTGCACTAAGATTATGGCATGTATAATCTAAAACTACCACTAATAAATTTTCTTAAAGTATTAATTATTAGTAGAAATATAAATAAATTACAACTTTTCATTTGTTGTCATTTATTCTAAAATAACTTTATTAAAACAAATAATATGTTTACAAATAATATAATTGGGTAGGAATAAATATTACATTTAAACTATAGACATAATAAATAATTACCTGATAACATAATGGTAAAAAGGACAAAACTTCATGAATTAATACATGATAATTTGCTCATCAAGGACCTTATCTAGGAAGCTGAAAAAGTTTCCAAGTTTCCTCATATAAAAATTTTGTAGATAAGATTCTGTCTCTGTCTTTAGGTTTTTTAAGAGTTTGTAGAAAATAAGAATCAACATCTGGAAGAGGCCGAGTGAATTGTTTTTTACATCTGGCCAACCATACAGAGAATGTCAGGAAAATCGACAGTCTGATGGTTGTTATCGTTTATTACATACCTAAATTTAGGACTAAAATACTCTAATGCTTCAAAATATATAATAATAATAATAATAATAATAATAATAATAATAATAATAATAATAATAATAATAATAATAATAATAATAATAATAATAATAATAATAATAATAATAATAATAATAATAATAATAATAATAATATGCGGTCCTGCTCCTACTCGGAAAAGAACACGCTGACTAAAGCTCTCAATTAAGTTTAAAAGTTTTTAACCTACAAAGCGATTTTTTTATTTTGAAAACATTTAAATAAAAAAGAATAGCATTTCCAAACAGCTGAGTTTTTTTCATGCCAAAAAAGAAAGTAAAATTATATTTTTAATAGAAATATAACTTTTACAAACAATAGAACGCCCATGGCGTCTTTAGAAAAAAATATTGAATCAGACAGTGAAAAAAAAAGCAAATCCAACAATATTAAATTAACCTATGCCAACGCTGTGAAATTAAACAATAAACAGCACGTTATAGAAAAAAAACAGACTAGCCGCTTTAGAAAAGTAAACTCAACAGATATTGATGATTTAAATCTAGTAAATAGCGATATTACAGAACCCCCCCCCCCTACCAACTTATGGAACGAAGAAGAATTACAGTTAATTAATACTAACTTTAACAACACTATTCCTAAAAAACTTTTTAATACATTCAAAAAATTCTTTTCAATAAAATCAATAGTTCTAGCGGTTACAGACAAAAACCTAACGCTCTATAAATTTCCGAGAGAATTATTATATGATGAGTTAACAAAAAAAAATTTGTGGGATAGTATCGCAAATATTGGAGAACATCCCAACAATAGATACATAGCTATAGAATTTTATGATGAACACCAAAAAACAAGATTTCAAACTCTGGTTAAAACACTTCAAAACTACGCCCTAATAATAGTAGATCCAAGTTTACAAAATTATATCACAGGTATTATCAAAAACACGTATTTCGGGTACAGCATACAAGACTTTAATAATCTAATTCAACCTTATGGCAAAGCAATATATATAAAGCAAATTTTTCTAAACGATACACCTATACCGATTGGTAGCAATAGCTTTAATTTTAAAGTAAAATTAAACGATAATATTGACCCAGAAAACATACCCACTCAAATAATAGATCAAGACGCAGTATTAACTCTTTATATAAGGGGACTAAGACCACAATGTTTTGCATGCAAGGATCGAGGACATTTAGCAATCAACTGTAATGCGAAACAGGCCAACAAAAATAATAATAATGAAATTCAACTTGAAGAAACAAAAACATCAAACCAACTAGATAAAACTACAAATAAACTTGAAATAACTAATAAAAATGATACTAATGAAAATTATAATAGCACCGATATGCTTTTAGACATATCAATTAAAAACAATAAAAGCAAAAATCAAATACCAGATAAACAAGTGACAACAAATAATACGTGTATAAATAATGAAAAAATAGCCCTAACAAAACTTGCAATCAGAAATAATACATCTCAAGAAATAATGGAAGATCTCAGCACAAATTCATCACTAAGTACACCAACTAATCAAGAGCAGAAAAGAAGACCACCTGGAAGACCACCAAAAAAAAAAAAAAAAGGGTCAAAAAAGTCAAAACAGAACAATATGACAATTCTAGTTACTCACAGCTAGATGACACAAGCAGCACATCAGATGAGGATTTAGAACTAAATTATCAAGATGCCCAAGATCAACCACAAATAGCTACCCAAATAACTAACACACAACCACGTAACAATACTTAAACATAATGAAATTAAAAATTGCAGCAATTAATGTAAGAGGCCTGAACTCAACTACAAAAATTCATAAAACTTAAACAATGGATCAGAAATACACAACCACACATACTTGGATTACTGGAAACAAAAATCTACACTGGATCAAAACAGAACCAGCTAAATATCTAAGTAAAGAAGGATTTTGTGCCTGCTCAAGAGATTCATCATCTCCCTCAGCAGGTACTGCTATCCTAATTACCCCAAAATGTTTTTTCACTACATTTAAAATAATATATATTGATTCTAATATGCTTATTACAACTTTTCAACATAAAATTATAATTATTAATATAATATTTATCTACATGCCAATACAACACAACAGAATCAATACCATAGTAGCAAACATCAATTCCATGCTAGCAAACACAGCAAATCCAACAATACTAATAGGTGATTTTAACACAACATACAAAGAATTCACAGAACGATGGATTCATAAAATATCCATACCACTCATGAATGCACAAGGATTCCTACCAGAAAATGCAATTTCCTTTCACAATGGCCGATTCTCTTCACTAATTGATTTATGTTTCTACTCACCAATGCTTCACCATCTAGTAACAATAAAACTTATGCCATCAGCTTTCTCAGATCACTCAGCACAGACAATAACAATTAACTTCAATGATATCCAACCATCAACCCTTCCATTCACAAGAACAATTAGAGTTCTATTACCAGTAAACACACCTGAATTTATTTTTTCTGAAACCTACATCATGATAAACAAGCTTAAAAATATAAAACTCAATCCTATACAACAATATATAGCATTTATAAACATTATTTCATTTAATATCAATCATATAGTAATGAAGCAACCACCACC
Source organism: Epiperipatus broadwayi (assembly GCA_028023455.1). Taxonomy (NCBI): domain Eukaryota; kingdom Metazoa; phylum Onychophora; class Udeonychophora; order Euonychophora; family Peripatidae; genus Epiperipatus; species Epiperipatus broadwayi. Next base: position 2,079 of record JAQFVV010002479.1, on the reverse strand, counting down.
ATCAAAAGTACTGGCACTAGCAGATGAAATTCACAAATGATTAACCATGATTAACCCTTCAAAGCAAACACAAAAATACATATTCAAACTTACACATGCATACAATAATGCATGTGACACCCTTAAAAGCTACCTCAAAATTAAAAAAAGTAAACTATGTCTTACAAAACCACACACTTCGACAAGGGAATACATTAGATGGGCACTTGGAAGGCCACAAACTATCAAGGTGCCAATGGCAATACACACAAATCAAGGAACATTTGCAGGTCACAATATGATTTTGCCCATATACCAATATTTCAAGCAAAAACTTCAAACAAGACAACTTCAAACATTTAAACCAGATTTATTTGGCCCAACAGAAACAAAAACACCTTTTACCACAAATGTCTTTATAGAAAAAATAGACAGTATCCCAAATACATGCCACCCAGGTAGTCCCGGAATTCCAGCTTTTGTCTTAAAACACATGAGTCAATTCACTGCAAAATATTTATGCAATTTAGCAAACTATTTAACACAAAAAATACAGTACATGGAAGGAGTGTACCCAATTGCAATTGTTCCTTTCAACAAAACAAAACACATTACTCCCTCACTAACTAATATACGACCTATATCCATGGGGCCATTACCGATTAAAATCATAGAAAAAATCATAAAGCAAGAAATTGAGCCACACATAACAATGCTTATTTCAAAATACCAATTTGCAAAAAAAAAATTCATCAACAATACAAGCAGCTCTATTCTTTAAAACAATCCTAGCATCAATAAAAAAACAAAAAAAATATGGCCCCATAGCTGTACAATTAGATATTGAGGCAGCATTTGATTCAATAGATATACCTATACTTCTAGAAATGCTCAATAACACTGATATACCCAAAACTCATCTATATCTAATAGCAAACTTACTTCTAAATTGTGAAATCCATATAACCATCAATGGAAGAAACTCCCCATCATTTACTCCTACACAATCAATATCTCAAGGATCACCTCTCAGCTCATTACTATTCATACTATACATTAACCCTCTCATTCAAAAAATAGAACAATCTTTTACTGGAATACAGATACCAGGCACTACAGAACATATACCATGCTTAGCATATATGGATGATGTTACTGTTTTCCTATCATCAAAAAAACAACTCGCCCAGTTACAAAATATTCTTGAAGACTATACTAAGCAATATAAATTGAAATTCAATCCCACAAAAACATCAGCATGGTCACTATTCTATTTATGGGAAAGCTGTGCACAAACACATACCAATCAAAACCAACTTCTTTTCTTGGTTTTCCTTTCCATATGGGACTTACAGGAATGAGATGCCACATACAAAATAAACTAAAGGAGGAGGCCAAAAAAATAGTAAACTCATTATCAAAAACATATTTATCCATATATTCCAAAGTACAGCTGATAAACCAGCTCATCATAACAAAAATAGTTTATTATTTACCGATTATATCTTTCTCAAAAGTTTTTAAATCAAAAATAAAAACCATCTGCAATCAACTACTATGGTCCAAAAAAACAGTAGCAATTTCAACAAGAAGGCTCAATCAACCACTCATTAAAAATGGACTAGGTTTACACAATATTAACATATTTCACATCCAAAAACAAAGGAATCTCATAATTACCACTTTACAGCAATTCACAAAACTAAAACACCTTGTGCAAATCATCCCAACTGATCGTCCACCTCCAACTCAATCATACATATCAACAATTATTTATGAATTTAAAACTACGGCAAACATACCTGAACAATATACACACAAATATTCATATTGGAATATCTATGATCTCACAAATGAAATAAATAACATTAATGATGTAGCACCAATGTTAGGGATAAACAACAAAAGATTACTAAAAGAATTTAAAAAATGGGCTCTGGAACCAAAATTTTTTGACTTTATTTTGAAATTAAATCTTGTTGCCATGCCCACAACCTATTTTCTGCATCACAAGAGAATGTACTTCAAAATAGATCCTTTTTGCAGATTGATCAGAAGAAACCTTACAACACATGCTATACCAATGTACAGCACTTGAAC
>JAQFVV010002478.1:0-25247 GCA_028023455.1 Epiperipatus broadwayi | reverse complement strand
TTTCAACAAAAATTTTTATTAGTAATAAATAGTGATTACATTTTGATAATGGATAAGTTAATGAATGCAAATCTGTACAATAATATTATAAAAAGTTCTGATTTAACATATGGCTAGAATATGTTAGTTAGTAGTTGTTATACACTTATGTGGTTAGGCAGAATGAAGGGTTTGTGTAGAATATGAGAAACTGAGAACTTGATGAATGTTATTAGCTTTTTTTTTAATAACACGACTATTTTCTTTTTAATATTGTCTATTCTAGAATTCTGGGTAGGTGGGAGTTGACAATCAGGAAAAGGATAGAGCGGTTAGAGACCAGGTGTCGTCAAAGACTTTACTGGAGGCAAGGAGCTGATCACGTTTCTTGATTTTTTTTGAGAGTCTGGTAAAACAATGGTATGATTTGTAGCGGGGGTAATTCCATGAAAGTTTTGCATCTCACTATCCATATGGAATAAAGGACAAAGATAGAGAACCTTATTATTGAAAAAGTTCCACTATTAATGGCATTTTCAAGTGAGAAAATCATTTCAGATCTTATGTAAGAATTGATTATGATTATATCTTTCAGTATTTTAAGTCTTGGACAGCGGTGTATAATATGGTCTGTGGTTTCATCTTCACGAGCACATAAACCACATATAGGGTCAATGCTAGTAAAACCTCTTCGGTGATAAAGAAACCAATTTGTGGGAAGCGCATCAAGATTAATTTTAATGATGAAGTCCAGGAATTTGGGTTCAAGGCTCCATCTTTTGAAGTGTGTAATGAGTCTTTGGTTGGTTATTTTTAGGCTGGTTTTAATGGGTTGTTGATTATAGTTGATTAGATTGTATGCTTCCCACAAAGTGATTTTTTGGTTAAGGTTAGAGGACATCGTCGGGTTATAAAGTTGTAGATGATCTATTAGCAATGATATCCATGAACTGGAAAAGGGCGGGGGACGATCAGTTGGTGTAATTTTTTTCATAATGTTGGAGTATCCATAGGAGAGGATCAGATTATGTAGAATATTGTGAGTTTTTTGTAAAATGATTGCCTGTATTGAGTGGAATGACAGTCCATTGAACCTGCGTGGTCGTTGAATACCTCGCAAGCTAATGGCAACAGTCCTTCCTCTCCAGAGAAGTTTGGTGCATAATCGGTTAATTTTATTTTGAAACTGTTTAGTGATTTTAATGAATGGAAGATAATATGAGATTTTTGGCATTATGATCATGTTGAGGAGGCTAACCTTTCCATATAATGAAAGGTATACTCTAGAGAGTGAAGTGGTGATGGCTTCAGTTGATTGGAGGATTGCATCTTGAATCATTCTTGCCATTGCAGTTGGAGGTTTGAAGATTGGGGAAGCCAAGGTATCTTTGTGGTTTAGCAGAAAAGGAAGAGTTGATTTGTTTACCAGACATTATCTTCCAGATGGAAGATTTGTTAAAATTTATTTGTAGGCCAAGTTTCACTGTATTTCTGTTTAAGATGTTCATGAGATGGGGAAGGTATTTAATGGTGGGAAGTACAACCATGATGTCATCTATGTATGCGAATACATTGAAATCTTTATTGAGAGAAGGAAGGAATATTCCAGGGAGGTTTTTTTCTATATCCACCAGAAGAGGGTTGATGTATGCTGTGAAGAAAAGGTCACTGAGCGGAGATCCTTGAGGGATCGACTTGTATGGCTTGAAACCTGGAGTGATCTTGCCATCAAGAGAGAGAAAAATCTCTCTGTTGTTGAGCAGATTGCTGATAATCTGAACAATTGCAGCTGGAATGTCGTATTCCATCAGAATATCCAGAAGGGTGTTGATCTGTACTGAATCGAATGCTGCTGCAACATCCAGTTGGACGGCAATAGATTTGGATTTACGATGTACTCTGATATGATTGAACAGTGCAGTTATATTGGACATAGCATGCGAGGTATTCCATCATTTAGCTTGCACTAATAAGAATCAATTTATGGAGCTACATATAAACTAAATTATAAATCTTTATAGACAGAAGTGTTTGTTCTTAGATATTGTAATTGAACAGCGAAATTCCACTCAACGGTTGACCAAGAAATATGCGAGCAAATTCTGCAAAAAAAAAAACCCAGAAGCCATGAGTCTGGATAAAAATAAAACAAATGCAGAATTCATAACAAACTCTATAGATCTTTATAAAAACAAACAATTTGATGTTTTATTTTAATTTGTTTTTTGAATATAATAGTTTGATATCAAATTAAAATTTAGATTTGTTTCAAATGAAGAATTATGTAAGAATTAATAATCATCAGGAAAACATAAATTTTGTAAGGATTAGGAAAGATATAAAGAGTTGAATAGCACATCTATCTAAAGTAAGTACTTAATTATTAAGAATAAATTAATATAAAAATAAAATGTAACTTTAAAAAAATTATGACAGAATTAATTTTGATAAATTAATAATTATTATGATACTTGTGAGATTTGCATATAAAATATTTATTATTATACTGTAACGGGCACACACGCCTGTTACATTATTTATTTTAAAAATTAGACATTGAAAACTTTGCATATAAAAACTTTTGTTTAAGAAATAAAAAAAATTGAAAGTTAAAAATCATCTAAACTCTAATATACAAAATTGCACAGATGAAAAAAATTATTAAAAGAAAACTTTATTAAAAAAAAGAAAAAGTTTTAAAACTAAATATTAAGAAAAAGACTTGAAAGATTTAAAGATAAAAAAAATGTACAATAAATTAATTAATATTATTGTAAAATGGAAATGATTATTTTAATTAATCCAAGTGAACTAGCCCTTGGGCATTTCAAAATATATAAGAAAAGGTCAGATAGGAGAGAAAAAAGAATAGAAACTAATAGCCAATAAAAGAAATCCCTCAGGAAATGGACCAGAATGAAAAGATCATCATCGTCATGACATAATGTCCACTGGATCCAAAAGTTTATTATAAAAGGAAAGAGATGTGATAGAGAGAGGTGATATGTGTTAGGTCGGAGAGAGTGGGAGGAGAAGGGATTGAAAGACGCACTTTCAATTCCTTCAGTTGTTCTAAAAAAAAAAAAAAATGAAACATCGTTTTCCCATATTGCGGACTATAGGACATCTGGGCCTGGCAATTAAATACCAGCTACAATAAAGGACCAACAGCTAACTGGATACCAATCTCTTCAGGACGGCGTGGGAATTCACGTTCAAAATTACAAGCAACTACAAAATATGGACCTTTTAAAACCGTAAGAACTTTAGAAAATTCGTGAACATTAAATATAAAACTTTCCCAGTATTTAAGTTATTGCAATAGAAATTCCTATCTGACCAAACTTAATCAGTTATTAATAATTAATTTATTGAATGTATTATTATTGTTTGTTAAATCATTTCCATTATTTTTTTTTTTTGTTCTTTTAAGTTTTTATGATGATTTTTTTTTCTGTTAAACTAAACTTAATAAATGTTAAATTTAAGTCGGGCATGAATGGCTGCGTAGATTTTCAAAGTTATATTAATTAATTAAGGGAGGGTTAATCTTAGGTTATTTGTTTCATAGTTAAATTGGGTCAATGGATTGGATATATTCATGTAATTAGTAAATGTAGTGTGATGTCCACTATGCGCAGGATCGCATTATACATTGCACACCCCCTTTTTGCCTATGGAATGGGATAGTAAGGTGGAAAATGCAGTCCCTTCCTATGGAGTTTTTTTTTTATTGCTCTTCTCATCAGACAGATGTAGTATTCCTGTCTGGATGAGAGTCAATGTCTTCTTAACCATGCTGTTCAGATGTACATTCCTGACAGTATGGTATTTGTGCTGTCGTATTCATGCTGCATTGAATACATCGATGTATCAGATGGATTGACATTGGTTTGACTGCGAACTTTTGGCCTAAGGTTAAATAAGGGATAGAATATTTTCTTTTCAAATGCAATCTATGCAGTCTATTCATACTCGACACTTTATTAAAAGATTAAATTCATCTGTGCGAACTTCCAAAAATAAAAAGTTAAAAGTGTAAATTAAATGTTAAAGTAACAGTTAGACTAAAATAATAATTCTAAATTACATGTATGTTAAATAAATGTTTGTGTGTGTTATTACTGGCAGTGGCTTCTTTTATTTTTTTTTAATATTGAAAATATTTTTAGATAATTCATATTTTATAAATCTCTGCATCTCACTGAGCTAGTGGCAAGGGCTGACGGTCTTAATAAATTAAAGTTGGATCTTTGTCAGCACATATCTGCCTACTCTATAAATTTTCTAGGTTTAAATGGCCTAGTGGTGCTCTATAGTGCAGATACGGTAAGACTGGAAATTCCACTTCTTTGCCGATCGTTATAATATGAATATTAACAGAATAAATGTATTAACATTCTCCAAAATAGTCAATAAATGTTAAATAAGATTATATACAAGTAAAAAATAATTAGAGTTTAGGATAACTCATCAACTACCTATCATGTAAATTAGTTTTTAAGTAATAAGTTCAGGTGACCAGATAATAAATAATTATATTGATGCCAATTTCAAATTATATTTTTAGATAATATAATTTTATAGGACTAATTATGCATGAATGTGTGGGAAATCTTAATGTTATAAAGAGTGTGTGCATATAGACTTAGAATGTCAGCTTTATAATAAGCTCTACTGTAATAGATAGTTAAGTGTACACACTATTCATGATCATACGAGTAAAAGATGCCTTTGTGCAAGATAAATTTTAGCCCCACCCCCCATTCTATGAAATAAAATTGTAAATTAAAAGACATTTTCTCCCAATGCTTTCTCAAGAAAAACTTGAAAATATGGGTTTAGTTATTTAACGTATTTGGTAAATACTTTACATGCTTTATTCATTTATTTTCTTCTTCCTTTTTCTATGTATTGATTTCTCCTTTACCATATCATACCATTTACACCTTTCTTAAACACTTTATCTATATTCTTTATTTATATCAAACTAACGGTTTTGACTGTCCTGCTGTCATCATCAGAGCTACAATATTCAAATATATAATTAATACACTTATACACATTCATATACATAATTAAATACATAATATCAACAAAATAAATATATATTTTAACATTACCATTATATAACCATTTTCCATTTAATTACTTTACTCTTAAATAATTCTATCAATATTTATTTTATATCACTTTATTTTATTTTTTAAAAAAATTATTATTTATTATAATTATAAACTTTAACATTTATTCCACTATTTAATACATATTATTATTATTATTTAATACATAAGTAAAATGACAATAATATGTATTAAATAGTAGAATAAATGTTAAAGTTTATAATTATAATAAATAATAATTTAAAAAAAAATAAAGTGATATAAAATAAATATTATTTAAGAGTAAAGTAATAAAATGGAAAATGATTATATAATGATCAAGTTAAAATGTATATTTATTTTGTTGATATTGCGTATTTAATTATGTATATGAATATGTGTATAAGTGTATTAAACCACTAAACCTTATATGATCACCATCTCTTATGCTAGCACATAACTGTTATTAAACAGGCAAAACTCTCCATACAGGCTAGTGCATAAAATCCCCATCTAGTGCCTACTCATCCACTATCCCCAGTGAGGAGCCTTGAATCGGAGAGCATTGCACCTAGATCTTAGGATCTAATGCAACTTTCCAGCAGCCACTTTTTATCTCTACTTAACTACAAAACTATGAGAATGATATTGAAAACAATAATATTTTCAATCTAAGCTCAATAGCTTATATATTATTATGGGTCTGAACTCGGTTCAGCACCCATACATTTTGGTGTCTTTGGCTCTTTAGCAACCATAGCCACTATCCTATTAGGCAGGATTGGTGTTAAACCACTAAATATCACATGAACACCATCTCTTATGCTAGCACATAACTTATTAAACAGGCAAAACTCTCCATACAGTAGTGCCACCCTGTGCCGACCAGAGTAATCAATGGATGCCAGAAGGCTTGTGCATAAAATTCTCATGTAGTGCCTACTCATCCAATATCCCCAAACTAGTTTCTGGCTTGTGGCCTTTATCAATGATGAACCTTGGATCTGAGAGCATTGCACCTAGATCTTAGGATCTAATGCAATTCTCCAGCAGCCACCTTTTATCTCTATTTAATTACAAAACTATGAGAATAAAATTGAAAACCCAGGGTGGCACTACTAAATGGAGAGTTTTGCCCATTTAATAAGTTATGTGCTAGCATAAGAGATGGTGATCATGTGATGTTTAGTGGTTTAATACCAATCCTGCATAATAGGATAATGATGGCTATGGTTGTTAAAGAGCCAAAGACACCAAAATGTACGGGTGCTCAACTGAGCTCAGATCCATATGACTATATAAGCTATTGAGCTTAGATTAAAAATATTGTGTTTTCATTCTCATATTTTTGTAGTTAAGTATAGATAAAAGGTGACTACTGGAGGGTTGCATTAGATCCTAAGATCTAGGTGCAGTGCTCTCAGATCCAAGGCTCCTGTGGTGAAGGCCTCAAGTCAAAAACTAGTCTGGGGATATCCAATGAGTAGGCACTAGATGGGGATTTTATGCACAAGTCTTCTGGCATCCATTGATTACTCTGGTTGGCACAGAGTGGCACTACTGTATGGAGAGTTTTGCCTGTTTAATAACCGCTATGTGCCAGCATAAGAGATGGTGATCATTTGATGTTTAGTGGTTTAACACCAATCCTACCTAATAGGATAGTGGTGGCTATGTTTGTTAAAAAGCCAAAGACACCAAAATGTATGGGTGCTGAACTGAGTTCAGACCCATATGACTATATATGCTATTGAGCTTAGATTGAAAATATTATTGTGTTTTCCAATTTCATTCCATAGTTTTGTAGTTAAATAGAGATAAAAGATGGTTGCTGGAGGGTTGCATTAGATCCTAAGATCTAGGTGCAGTACTCTCAGATCCAAGGCTCCTCACTGACGAAGGCCACAAGCCAGAAACTAGTCTGGGGATATTGGATGAGTAGGCCCTAGATGGGAATTTTATGCACAAGCCTTCTGGCATCCATTGATTACTCTGGTTGGCACAGGGTGGCACTACTGTATGGAGAGTTTTGCCTTTTTTATAAGCATATTAATTATATATTTGAATATTGTAACTCTGATGATCAGGACAGTCAAAACTGTTAGTTTTGAAATAAATAAAGAGTATTGATGTGTTTAAGAAATGTGTAAATGGTATGATATGTTATTTATTTACTTCTATAATGTAAACCCAGAAATTAAAGCACATTCTAATATAAAACAAATTAATGTTTAAAATAAATAAATTTTTAAACAATATTTATTTAGTAAAGTAAATGGAAATTTATTGAATATGAAAATTTTAATTTTTTCTTTAAATATTTACAATCATAATATATATCTTATTCCTAGGAGATTGTAAAGCCAGCCAATACAATGTAGTTAGCAAATGAAGGTGGAGAATGTTATGATGCTTTGAATTGTGGACCTAGATTGCCATTTGATGATGACTTTTTATTTAGGTACTTACATTTACACATCATTTTCAAATGAAGAAATGTTGCATGAATTGGAAGAATTGTCTAATATTAAATGGGACATTGTTGAACTTTGTGAAGTTAGAATAAAAGATGAAAAATCAATTAATTTAAAAGTGGATAAATATTATATTGCAAAGGCAAATTGTGGAAGCACAAGTGGAGTAGAATACATTACAAATAAAAAGTGGAAGAACAACATTATGAAAAATAATGGTGTATCAGATAGTGTCAAAATTGATTATTCAACTTAATGGAAAATACCAAATACAGATAATTCAGGTTTATGCCCCAGAAAATTATTGTGATGAATAAGTAGATTTTTATATAGATATACAAAAGACTTTTGATCAAACCGAACAATAATTTAAAATTGTTATGAGAGACTTTATTGCTACAATTGGTAATTGATTAACAAATGAAAGTATTGTGGGTAAATTTATTTATATTGATAGAAATGAGAATGGATACAGCCTTGTAAAGGTTGCAGAAAAAGAGATTCTTTCTTTGAAAAAAAAACGCTAAATGGAAATGGACATAGACACATCCAAATGAAATTATAGCAGAATTTAATTATATTTTGATTAACAGAAAATACATATTTCAAGATTGTAATATTCTTAATAAATATGACATAAGAAATGATCATCAATTAGAGAGATGTAAGGTTTGTGTTAACGCAAATCTAAACAGTCAAAAATTATTAAGAAAAACAGTTTCACAGGTGGTATTTCTAATCTTCATAAACATTCCAGTGAATTTCAATTAAAACTTGCAAATCATTTTAAAATATTAAGAGATTTTGAAGATGGCTCAGATTTTAATGAAATCAGTAGCAAGATAAATTAAATACTATTAAGAACTGCGACAAAGATAGCTGATACAAAAAAGTAATAATTTACCGGTAAATTTTCTATTAAGATAAAACAATGTATGAAGAAAAGAATAATTTATAAAAATGATCCATTAAGAAAAATTGAATATCTAGAGTTTTGTAAAATAGTACAAAAAAAGAGTTAATAATGATATAAGAAAATATAATTGTGAATTATCAAAGGGAAGCTATAGAAGAGAATAAAAAATTTCAAAAATATAAAACATCTTGGAATTGATAGGAAACTTATTTTCATAATAATAAGAAAAAATGCAACTATTCATGAAATATGTTGAAGTTCTATGGTGAATTATATAGCACAAAGAACAAAAAAAGAAAGTATTCCTTATAATTGCAACATCTTCAGAATTGACCAGCATTTTAAATGAAGCATGCAATTGAATCTATTAAGGAATATAATGATGAAATTATAATCAATATGTTAAAAGAAGCAGATAATAAAAAAGAAAAATTATTAGCAAAATTATATTCCAAATAGTTAATGAGATACAGCTGTAATATTGATATTTAAAAAAGGTAATAAAGAAGATATTAGAAATTATAAACTCTTCAGTCTTTTATCAGTTCTATACAAAATGTTTACCATAATAATTACAATTTGTTTACAATGAATTTCGGATTTTAACCAACCAAAAAAAAAAAAAAACAAGTGGGATTTAAAAGTGGTTTTAGTACAGTTGATTGCATCCAAGTATCAAGAAAAGTTTGGGAAATGACCAATGAATATAAGTTGCCATTATACTTGGGATTTGTAGATTATGAAAAACATTTGATTTTATAAGCAGTAATTAAAGCATTGGATCATCAAGATATAAACCTAGGATATTGTCATATTCGGAAAAATATTTATCAAAATGCGCAGCATTGATTAAATTACATAGTTATACTAAAAAGATTAACATTTGAAAAAGATGTATAGCAGACTCCATATCTCCAAAACTTATAATATCAATATTATAATGTAATAGGCCAGACAATGGTGTTTGAAGAGAGGGTTGCATCTAACTACAGTCAGAACTAGAGTCTTTAGGTAGGATACTGGAGACAATGCGATGAAGCACACAACATATGATTGCACCCATCTCCAATAGATTAGATCAACACTTATTTATTAAATCTAGATCAATTTGAGTCAGTTCATCCACCTCTCACCCCCTCTTTCGTTTCCGTTATGCCTTAATATTTGAACTCAAGGAAAATTTGCTTTTGACTCCATTAACAGGGTTGTACTTATGCGGACTGATAATTAGACTACCTCATAAAAGTTACTATTAGTGAATTGCATTAACCTAAGATCTCTCTAATTATAAAAGAGCGATGGGTGTGTGCATATATATAAGGCATTGGCTTTATTGGTGAATGCAACGATTGATTTAATAAACCAAAAAGACTATATCAATTTAACAGAATCTATAACAGTTATTTTGTAAAAGAAAAAAATGATAAATTAAAAGTTTAAATGAATGCGAGAGTTTAAACTGTATTCACAAATATAGATAATAATAAAATATATATACATATAGTTTAAATATCAATAATGAGCATCTATCATGTCAATAAATTTGATAATTTACAGATACCAAACCCGTGTCCCAATGATAGATATCCATGTTGATAACATCATTATATACAAGTGATTAAAAAAAAAGATTGTTTTAGCGAACTCGGATCTAGCTAAATAAATTATATTTACATTTGATATAACATATAGTGATTACAATCTGATTCCAGTTGGTGCAGGTTGATTTATATGAAGGCCCCCACTTTTACTAAGTCAAATATAATTCCTAACGTGACAGGAAAGAAGATTTACTCAGAGGATTAATCCATTCATACAAAATAAATCTAAATAATAACTGTTAGTTAAACAAATTGTTGTGTTTGGTTAGGCTTGCATGTTCGTTTCCAAACTAACAGATACAAAAAGAATAACTATTCAGCAATTAATATGTACAATTTATTAGTACAAAATATATACATGTTAGTTGAACAAATATAGTTGATAGACTTGAATGCTGAGATAATCGTGCAGAGCATGGAACTTGCTTCCAGCTAATGATTAGCCTGCTTTGTGAGTTCTGGTAAGACTCTTCCAGCTATATAGTTATCTGGGCTCGAGTCAGCTCTAATTTGGACATAGCAGTTTCCAGTCTGAAGGTGGACTTGCTTCAATGTGTGGATGTCACGATCATGTCTAGATAAATACCTTTGCTGATGGCAGAAGGTTTAATGGAGAGCATGTTCTGTCATTCAGGTTAACAGAAGTAATTGCTTTCTGCCTTGCCTCCAAAAGGCTGATATTTAAAGGCAGATCCCCTACCTTACTGGAAACACACGAATATGGTGTGCGAATCCTAGTAAAGGTTTTAATGGAATCTGGAATAGTCCACTTCTGAAGGCAGGGTCAGATATGATATCCCTCCCCCTGGATAAAATTAGCCCTGGAAGACATAGTCATTGAAATGCACTGGGCAATGTATTGTCTGCTTTGTTGGTTTCTTCAGTTGATTGCTGTTCCTGTCTTCATCTTCTTTGCTTGGTGAGCTTGTTTCTGGTTGTCTGCTGCTGTCTTGATTGCTTCTGATGTGTAGTTGAGTCTTAACTGGTTGTGATGGTGATGATGATGATGGCCATCTTCTGTTTGCACACTAGTGTAGAGCCCCTTTATTTGAGTCATCACTGCTGGTATCCATTTTGTGGATCCATAGTACATATGACATAGTACTTTTGTTTCTATTTCGAATTTTATTTTGTTTTTGGCTCCTAGTTGAAGTTTGGCATCAGGTTTCAGCTTTTGTTAAAAACTTCTGGGTCATTAAACTTCATCTTTGATAAAGTCATGAGCTAGTTCACTATAGTCACTTCGAACTCTAAGTGACTGAACCAGTCACAGCCTATTAAATCACAATAGTTACCTAATGCCATTACCAGTGGTAGGTATATAGTTTTGTTAGGCATAGTAATTTTTCCTGTTGTTTGACCCAACAGTTTGATTTTATTCCCTTGATAGCTGATATTGACCTACTGCAAGGGTGCAGTTTATATTTATTCTGTTTATTAGTGATTGTCCAGGTCTTTCTTGAAACTATAGACATTGCTGACCCTGTGTCAAGTTCCATCTTGATTGGTATATCATTAATAATGACAGTGTATATAAACCCAGACTTGTCATCTCTGGTATGGTTTATACAGGCAACTTGCTTATGTTTCTTATCAGTGCCTTTACTGTTTTTAGGAATAGACTTGGCTGTTTGTTTTTTTAATTTCAGACATGCTGCCTTTATATGTCTGACTTGCTTGCAAAACGCACATGTTGTATAGTGGTGCTGGACATTCTGTATTTATGTGCCTTTGCTTATTACATCTATAGCAAAGCCTTAGACTATTTGATCCTAAATTATTTGAGCTGACTGAGTGCTTGTCTGACCCAGTGTTATGCTCGATTTTTTGCACATCTTACTTAGAAATTCTTTTTAATGGGATAGATTGACTAGCTATTGTTTCTGCTAGTCCTGCCTGAGCTACCGCTATCTCAAAATCTAGGTCTGGCATCATTAACATTTTAAGCCTTAAATTGTGATCGTTTATGCCACAAATAAAACGATCATCTTTGAAATCGCACTTCATGGCTAATGTACAGATTTGTGTTGCAAATTCTCTGTTTCACCGCTCTTGTCTGCTGAGATTAAAATGGTATCTCTGCATTATTGTCAAGGGTTTAGGGGGGAAATGGTCTGTGAGAATTGTCAACACTCTGTTAAAATTTAGCTCAGCTGGGTTTACAGCCATAGATTGAGACTTAAGTATATCATACATTTGCGGACCTATTATGGTCATCAGCATGGCTTTTTTATCTCATTAGCCTATAGATAAAAAATCAAACGCTCTTTATAATTTGGCCAGATCTCAGATTAAGCCGGATCAAAAGATTCCATAGAGATGATTGCTTTAGCTGTCTTTATTTATTTATGCAAATAACCATTCACAATTATTTGGGTTTTATAGTTATGTTATTGTAAGTAACTCAACGAAGCTTTTAAACCAATAGAGAAGCTTTTCACTGTATTGCAAGTAAAGCTCTCATGATTGGTTGAAGCTTCAAATTGACATGCCTTTATGTTTGCGATCAATTTTATTCAACAGTTTTATGTAAATAGTCAAAATATGTTTGCGGTCAATTTTATTCAACAGTTTTATGTAAATAGTCAAAATATGAGTCATAGATCCAATTCATATATCACATGACCCTATCTCTTAAGCTTGTAAGTTATAAACAGTGAGGATTGCCAATTCCTCTACAAGCTTTACGATAAATGTTAAGCCAGAGCCAGCACTTAAAATATCTCTGTCAGGACCCCCTCCCAAACCCATGACCATGGTTTTATATGTTTAAATGTGTTGAAATTGGTGTATTTTATATAATTTTTCCAGCCGTGAGGGAAAAATTTCTCTGTGACTGAGCCAGATCTGTTTAAACTGGCATCTGTTAATTGAATGAAATGATATACTTTATTATATATTGAATATAGTTGTTTATTTGTAATATATGGTGAAAATTATATGTATTTGTTACTGCTATCTTTAGAAGATAGAAATTTAAAAACATCTAATTATAAGCTTAAGGATGTTATTAAAAAACGCCTCTAATTAACTTTAATGATAAAACAAATGTCGATGTAAAATTCATATGCCTGAATACAAATTACTTAGTCTCCCCATTTACACTCTACAGAATTTTTGAGTATAAAAGACCTAGCAGACTAAACTTATCAAGGAATTCATAGAGTTTCATCCCAGAAAAATCGGCTATGAAGTTGAATAATTACATCTAGGGTTCTTATACAACTTGCACAAACTTTTTATTATTTTTGTAGTTGTCTAAGCTCTTGAAATTTTATTATATGTATGATATTCTTTTAGCATTTGTATAAATCATTGTTTTCAGTTGGTGACATTTATTATGATTTCTTTTGATCCATATTCACTAATAGCCAATTTGTGCAAGCCTAAATCTTCCTGAGATGTCCAATTGATAAAAAATGGCTATCTCTAGAAATTGCAAATTAGTACAGATGATGATCAAACTTCTGACAGGTTGTATATCAATACAAATTGCCCCCAGTACTCCAGTCCATCTTGTGTGATTTAATAGAAAATTGGTGTCGTCTCAACATTTAAACCTTGATTTAGTTATATATAGTAGACAAATGCAATAATATCAGTCCAAAACTGAGAACAGTGTTCTACAACAGACTACTATTTGGGATTAGCACTGGACAACATTAATAATGGCAGACATACATTGTCATGTGGAAAGATAAATGCTAATTAATAATGTAGTAGATAACAAATTGAAAATAGTGACTTTAATATATTTAACAGGTAAAAGATTGTTACAGGTGGGTAATAAATTGTGTGACCAAAAATTCCAGATGTGCCTTGTGGTGACTCAATATAAAAGTCAAATAGATACTTCAAGCTAATGACATAGACATTAATGTGCCTGCATTTCAGACAGTAAATAAAAATATACAAGAATTTTATATAGGTGTGCCTACTTGCTAAGGAATATAATTTTGGTACTGGGTTGGAGAATATTCTTCTTGAATTATTGTAAGGAATAATAAGTATTAAACTTAAGAAGCAATTGTTGAATAAATTTAAATTGATCTACATGCAGACTATGAAAAAATGCATAGCATATGAAGCTATTGTTGAACAAGTATATAAATTCCAAAATGCTTCAGAATTTCTGAGCCCTCAAACAATTCTAAATAAAACAGATTTGTTGAAATAAAAAAGTAATTTAATTAAAATAATCTAGTCAGAGAAAAAATAAAATCAATCTGTGCCTGTCAATCTAGAGGAGGTGACTTTAAGCAAAAAATTACTGTCAAAAAGACAAACATCAATGGCAATGATCAAATCTCACCTTGATGTTTTTGTTTGCAAATAGAAAATCACAATGAAGATGGAGTCAGTTTCAGGTCAAAAAAGGATCGGCTAAATATACAGGAAAGAAAGTGATCCCATCACTAAAACAGATTTCTTAGCAAGCAACATGAATGGAAATCCCCCCTTAGAAATAATAGGGATAGCAAATATATCTGTAAAAGTAAACGAGTGACAAATCTATCTCTAAATTGTTACAAAAATTTTAAGCCTTATAGCATAAAAATAAAATTTACTTAAACAAGTAAAATTGAAATCTGTGGTTTAGAGTAGTTCTTCTGAACTAAACACACAGCTTATAGATGTTGAATTAATGAGAAGTGCTTACAAAATTATTTATAAACCTAGAAAGGGTCTCCTTTGCATTGAAGCCTAAGGGAAAAGAAAATTTCAAATAATTAGTGGAGACAGGTAACATTAAACTCATTGAGGAGTAAACTTGGACAATGTCAATAACTGCAATATTGAAATCAAATTAGACTATTCACTTATGCGATAATTATTGTGTAATTATAAATAAGTTTATCAATTGGAGGGTGTATTCTGTACCAAATGTTCATGCAATATTGGCATTGCTTCAAAAAGTGTCATTCTTTGATATAAGTGGATTTGCAGTCCACTTTTCATCAGATCGTAATATCACCAAAACTCACAGAATTTTTGACAATAAATATGCTATTAGATTTGTTTAAATCTAATATACTTCCATATGTTTTAACTATTGCTCCAAAATTCAGCAAAGATGGACAAGCTGTTACCAATTTTGAAACAGAAATGAATTAGAAATAAACAGACAAACATTCTCCATATAGTTGTGCCACCTTGTGCTAACCAGAGTAATCAATGTTGATCATGTGATGAATTAGAAATACATGTATATAAAGTCTGTGAGCATCTACAGTCATTTAGAGCATGACTAGACCCATAAAAAAGTATTTAGTGCTCAATTGATTGTTTTTATATCATGTGATCAATGATAATGGGAAGCATTCAATTAGAAAAAGTTAGTTCTGTTAAAAATGTATCTAGACCTAAAAGCATGAAGGAATTGCAAGTATTTTAGGAATATTAAATCTTTTTCTAAAGCTTTTTAAAAGAAAAAACTTGTAGCAATTCTTTTGTATGATTTTATGAATAAAAAAAACAATAATGGAAATGGAGAGCTGAACAAAAGAAAGCTTTCAATAAGACTAAAAGCTTGTTAATATCAAATCAACTTATTATACATTATAGAGATGATCAAGAAGTTGTAGTAATTACTGTTGTTTCAGAATTCATTGTTGGACCTGTTATTTTGCATCAGGTATATGAAAATGAATTCCCACTTGCTTAGGTATTTAGATCCTTATCTGGGGTTGAGCAAATATATGGCAAGTTAGATAAGGAAGCCCTGGCTATAATATGTGTCATAAGAAAATTTCACAATATTTATATGACTATGCTTTTAAAATTTATATGGATCATAGACAAATCAGAAACAAACCATGGATCTCTTGAACAGATGCTTAGGTGGATTAATATACTTGCTTTGTAATATTTTGAGCTAATTTACAAATCAGGGACAAATATTAGCCATGCTGATGCATTGTCAAGAATACCAGACAAGCTCAAGAATATACAAGGTACCACAAAAGTAAATTATATAATTGTAATGGAATCAGCTGTGTTAAATAATGCAAGTGGATGAAAGAAGATGCTGGATAACAACTTGTAAATAGTTGAATTAAAAAAGGATAATCTTATCACTGACCTAATTCTGTAATCCCACAGATTGTAATGTTAATGACAGCAAAGGATGCATTTTATTGGCTGATTATGTGTTATACTAATAGCAGGTAGAAAACAAATTTTAAAACTATTCTACAAGGAACATCTTGGCATTGTTAGAGCCAAAGCATTTACAAGTCATATGTATGCTGACCAGATACAAGTAACAACATTGAAAAGTAAGTCAAAACCTATGCAGCTTGTTAGTCAACTACTAGATTACCTACCAAAGAATTTAAATTACAGCCTCAAGTTATTGAACCATAGCAATGTATACATATCATGGATTATGCTAGTCTATTTAAAGACCACTTATTTTTGGTGAAAATGTAGTGCAGTGCATACTATAAAGACATACTAACTGACTGTTTGTATATCACTGTTGCCCAGAAATGTTAGTTTCTGTAATAAATGTTTTACATCATAACATTCATAAAGCTTTTTAGTTACAAGGGAATACATCCTGTTTTGACACAACTTAAACAACATTAAGAAAAAGTACTATAAGGACATTTATAAAACAATAACAATTCCAATGTTCTATAAATCTCGTATACAATGCACTGCTATAAAAAAGTCTCCTGCAGAAATGTTATGGGATGAAAGCATCTGAGTCACATGTCATTGTTGGTACCTAAAAATAATAAACCTATGGAAAATAAAATAGAAGTAACACATTTTATAATTGGAGAACAAAGTCATAAACTGGAATAGTCTCATATTGTCAAAATAATTAAGAGTAAAAAAAAACTATTGATGTTAATGAAGTCCAATGACATGTAAATTACTTAAGAAATCAATATATGGAATTGATAGATACAGAAATTGAGAAAAATAAGCTGTTTCTCAATAAAAGTAGAAGTGAATGACTATCTAAATAAATTATCTAATCCAATACAGTGCAATTTCAAGAAGTGAGCAAAAATAAGTGATGAAAACCCCTAACTTGTTACATCTGTGAAATCAAGAATTGAAGTATGACAGAGACTGTATGCTAATAAACATTTTGATGATTCTCTAGAGTGAGGAAAAGATTACTATATCTAATAAATGAAGTTTAGTTTATTAATATCAAGTATAATTATTTATTTTTAATATATGACAAAAATTATATGTATTTGTTATTTTTAGAAAATATTTGAAATCTAAAAACATGTCTAATTATAAGCTTAAGGCAATAAATAGAAAATGTCTTTAATTAACAGATAACTGGCATGCTCCTTTAATTTAGAATGATTTAATTCACATGAAAATATTTAATTTTCTGACCTGTTTTAATAATAATAATGGGCATTCAATTAATTTAAATATTTTGTGTATCACATGATGGTATGTGAATTCTAATATATTTTAAACATAATTTTAATATTTGAATTGTATTACAATTTGTTTATAAAAGAGAGAAAACTATAAAATCAGATAAATAATTTTTTTGCTATCTCTCTTTAATAATTTTATCTATTTCCCAGTTTAATTTTTAGTTTTGAAAATTACTGCTAGAAAAAACTTTCTCTTCACTAAATTATTTAATAATTTTTAATTTTGACATTTAAGAAAGATAAATTTTTATGCTTAGTAATATTTTTAAATAAAATAATTTTAACATTTTGTTAAAATTTTAATT
Organism: Epiperipatus broadwayi; assembly: GCA_028023455.1. Classification (NCBI taxonomy): domain Eukaryota; kingdom Metazoa; phylum Onychophora; class Udeonychophora; order Euonychophora; family Peripatidae; genus Epiperipatus; species Epiperipatus broadwayi. The sequence continues at coordinate 7,452 of JAQFVV010002478.1, read as the reverse complement.
TAAATAAGCAGTTATTTAGCTTTTTCTCTTTATTCCTTATCTTCCTCCAAAAGAAAAAAGACAATATAATTAATCTGATCATCATTTTTCTTTTGGCAAAAAAAAAAATTGTTTTAATTAAAAAGAACTTTCAAAATCTATTATTCTAATTTAAGTATTTGATGTGTTTTCCAATGTCTTTTAAAATAAAGATATTTTACAATACTTTTCTTTAAATAAAAATATTGTGATGTTCTTGAGATGAAATGCTAAGATGTCATTCACTTAATTGAAAAGTTCAAATTATTTTACTGAAAAATATTACACCAGCTATTTTCTAGTAACATTTTGTGATTGTAGTATCCAGAAATTGTATTTTTAAATTAAATTTTAAACATTTTTATTTAAGTTAGAAATTCTGTTTATTTGGATAAACTTTAAAAATCAAGATTTAACATATTTCTATCAAGTAAATTTGCTTCAAATTTTGTATATATGTTATAAATAGATGCTAATTTAATATAATGGTCTGTTAATTGCTTGGAATTATATAAACCATCAAATTTCAAACACAATATTGATTCAGTAAAATTTCAGTGATGTGTACAAAATGGCAATATTTTTTTAAGGAAGAAAGAAATTAAAATTGTTTATGATAAATTCAAATAGCAAGTATAAAAATAAATCTTAATTTCTCTTGATTGTAAAATCTTTTTTTAAAAATGCTTCTTTAGTAAACAAAATTGGAAGACTTTTTTTAGCATGTAACCTTCATTAATTGCAAATTATATACAAATATCACTATAAATAAAATAAAATGACCATTATAGAATAATTATTGTAGTAAAAATAATGAAGTATAATAATGATAAGAACTTCTGTGTTTATAATAGTTATTGTTAACATATGTATAAAAGAGATTTAAATTACATATTTGATGTACTATATGAAAACACAGATAAAATAATTAGTGCTTCAAGGCAGATGAAGACTGATTTGAGCTTGAAGAAAGTAATATCTTATGTGTGATTAGTCATTCAATAGATTAATTTATACACTTAAAAGAATATTTCAGTAGTGTAATCTTCATTATACCATTCTCACACAAGGTAAGGACTGTATCCTCTTTTAACACCTTGTGGAGAGATGTAATCATAAACCAAATGACTAAAGATATGTAAAAAAGATGAATGATCCCCAAGATTCACATCTGATACTGAACTATCACTCATCAGTTAATCCAGATCACAATCAATTACATATATGTTTATCATTGTTCAGTACATAGAAAGCCAATTACTATAGTTTAATTGATGTATCAAATTTACCGCCTTCACAACTTTAACACAAACCACTTAATGGGAATATTAATACTTTTTTATCAATCATTCATTAAACTAGAGATTATCCACTTAATGAATATTTCTCTGTAGTGTAATTTTTACTACACTACTCTCATGCAAAGTCAGGATTGGTTTCTATCCACTTTTAATACCTTGTGGATGGATGTAATCATAAACATACGACCAAAGATATGTGAAAAAAAATGTATTGTAATGGATGTTTAAGACACCATTACAAAAATTACAGTTTTATAGGGGTGAAGAAAATAAAATAAATTTTTATATAAGATTTCGTTTGTAAAACTTGATTAAAAGTTTTTTTTTTTTAATGCTTGTACAAATATATATGTATGTGCGTGGGAATTATATTTTAATACCACAGTTATATTTGGTTTTTAATTTTAATTTTGAAAAAAAAAAATTAAGATTATTTTTTTTGTTAAATTTATGTAAAAGGGTTTAGAGATATGATTCAGCTAGAACAGGCTGAATCAGGCCATTGGATTATCTAGGACTAGCTTTCAATACTTGCATGAGCTAGAATACTTGCACTAGCGCAAAGAGACAGACACCAACTCTGACAGGAGAATTGCACGATTCCTGCCCAAAATACTTGGAAAGAACGATTCCTGCATATTCTGAAAGCTGATCCAGTAATTATTCTACCTAGAATGAACATTAAACCTACAGCAAGAATATTTTCTTTACCATGATGTGCTAAGCTTCTCGCCAGGACAGGTTCGGACGTCCTGTGTCTCCATTAACTGCCTACAATGCCATAAGAACCGGCACCAAAGAAACCACTAACCAGCTCGCCCAAGCCTACCGTCAGTGAATCCAGAGCAACAGACTAACCTAAGAAGTCTAGTGCACTAGCATTGAAATAAATTATTAAGGTACCTTACATTTTTGCAATTTAAATAATGTTATCTTAGATTTGTTCCCTTTTTAAATATAAATGTTTTTTTTTTTAAAGTTATATCTTATGTAATTCGATTTCTTTGTGCTTGATTTTTTTTCTTTTAACGAATGCTCGTTTCAAACCTATTACTGTCCGTCCTATTTAAGTCTTAGTAAGTAAGATAGTAGTTTATTTATAATCTCACATTCCTTTTTTTATAGAAAGCAGTCTGGATATTACAGACTATTTTAATTGACTTCTGGCTCGTGACCCATTTGATTATTAGTTCTCCTTATGTCGTGAAACTTTATTTATAATAGTCCTTAGCTTTATTTCTTCAAGCTTCCAATTCGTTTATTAGGGGCACGTACGATCGTTTTAACCCTCTCAATAGGTAGATCGTGAGCTCCTAGCCTGTCTCACTCAGAGGGAGGTCTATCGATTGAAAGTAATAACTTTCAACACTCTTTTTATTATTATTAATGTTTTGGAAGCTACTTTCGCATTTCTTCGATTTCGACATAAGCTTACATAAATCTCAAATACGGAGATTCAGCCTTTTTCTAACTATCGGTTATAAGCAGGAAGCTAACCTCCCTTTTCTTACGTGAGATCACGGAATACTTACTAATACTTCTGCTACTGTCAGTATTTTGCACTCTTTCACGCACGGGAAATCGCTCTCAAAGCCATATAAATATTTTAGTTCAATTTCGACGAATGTACGTGTAGTACATATTTTAAGAATGCTTTCAAGATTATTATTTAGATTTATGTTTATTTAATCATACTTTTAATAAAATTATTTATTTATTCATTTACTTCGTTGATTTTGTTTTCTGTTGCTATCTTTCCAACTCACTGAACAAAACATACATCTCATTTGCTTGATTGCGCTAGTCCGGCGCATTCGATTCGCATATCCTGTAACCCCTTAAAAATAAATGTCTAGTTCCAAATTTCGGACTAGTGGCACCCTGGCGGTCAGTTTATGCAAGTCTAAAGCTTTTTTCCGGTATAGTATGATCCCCAAGATGCCCATTTCATGCTGAACCGGCACTCATCAGATGGTCTAGATCACAATATTTTATACATATCTTTATCTTTATTCAGAATAGTTTAATTGATGAATGCCAAACTCAGTACCCTCACAATTTTAAGACAAACCACTTAATGGAATATATATTAATAATGATCTGGGTCCAACTAATGAGTGCTTGATCATGATGAAATTTGCATCTTGGTGATTATACATCTTTTTCACATATATCCCTCCACAAGGGTGTTAAAAGCAAATAAAAATGAGTCCCTCCTACCTTAAGTGAGAGCAAATGTAGTGAAAATTACACTACAGAAATATTATTCACAAAATGGATAATCTCATCTAATTTCTAATAAAAATTATTAATATACTTCCATTAAGTGTTTTGTGTTAAAGTTGTGAGGATGGTAAGTTTGACACATCAATTAAATTATAGTATTTGGCTATCTATATATACCAAACATTAATAAAGATATGTGCAAGAGCTTGTGATCCTGCCCGGCTGATAAATGCTGATTCAGTACAAAATGTGCATCTTGGGAATTATCCATCTTTTTCATTTGTTTTGTCATATGTTTATGATTATTCCTTCATAAGTGGATAGAAACTAGTTTCTATCTTGCATGAATGCTATACTACAGAAATATTATTTTTTGTTATTTGTTTAAGAACATTGGATTACTTGTTAGCAAATATGATAAAACAGTTGATATAATTGGATCTGCTGTATATAAATAACCATTAAGGGAAACCACAGCAAAATGTATATAAATTAAAATAACTCTGCAAGAATAATGATCATTAGCCATTTATTTATAATCTGATTGAATTTGTTAATAATATAAAATGCAGTAAGAATTTCAGGTTAATATATTATTTTAATGATATATATTCACTATGTAAATAATCAATCTACTTATAAACATAGTTTTTAATTTTATTATTACTTACAGAATATTGTGGCTCTCAGGATTAGCAAACAATAATAAAATTGAGATAACTTATAAAACCTTAGGCTCATCTTGAATCATTCAAAGATGAACAGCAGTGGAATAAACAGTTGCTTCTGGTGAAGGTTTTGGTTATCTTCTTTCTTGGTCTTCAATCTTTCTTCTTCTTCTTCAACGATCGACATTCTAGACATGCTGTCATGGATTAATACTATGATTAGGGATTAGTTAAATTTAAATGTAATTAATTTCTTCTCTCTTAGAAAATAACTTGTTTGATTAATACCTATACGCATAAATTAATTATATATGTATTGTAATGGTATATCTTCCACATGATATTTATATTAGATGAAAGATGGATTTGAACCAAAGACTAAGAATATTAAATCAAAGATATATAATGATCTGTTCATCTATTGTAAATTTTGATTCAAATAAATATGAAAGTTAAATGGTTAATAAAATTCGAATAAAATAAATTTAATTCCAAATATATAATATTAACCAATATGATAATGATTTATAATTCAAAAGTACAAGTACTCCCAAAAGTATTTCATTTGTTTATTTTTCAGTTTCAATAAAAAAGAAACTCAGAGGCATCAAAATTTCTAAAAAGAAAGTTTACTTTTGGAATACTTTTAAAGGAACAATCATCATCCATTATTATCACCATCACTGCATGTTCTCAGTGGATTGTATGATTTCTTACGGCTGTGGATATTAACCAGCATATGTGTGTAAAAAGCATAATATTTGGACTGAGTTACAAACCCAAACTAAATGGATTAATAAAAAATAAAAAAATCTCATTATATAATAATGAATAAATAAAACTTATATATATATCAAATCAAAACTACCCCAAATCTAAAATTAAACCAGACCAGAATAAAAATAATATTAAAACACAACCTAAGGTTTCACTGCTACAAGCAGACTTCTCAAGTGTAAAGAAATAATAAAAAAAAAAAACACAACTTATATATACTATTAAAAACTACCCACAAATCCATTCACTTCCCATCCACCCTTAATATTAAAAGAACTCTTAAATAAGTTAATTGCTTCAGAATCATAAATTTTCAATAATAAAGACTCTTTAATTCTTCTTTTGATTTCATTTCTCTCAAAGAAGACAACCTTAGCTTCATCAAAATCAATAGTGTGGCCTGTATCTTTTTCATGGACATACAAAGCAGAACTAAGATATCTATTTTTAACTCTACTTTTATGAACCTTTACTCTTTCATTTAAACTCAAACTACTCTGACCTATGTAAACCTTCTTACAAAATAAACAAGGAATAAAATATACCACACCAGGAATAGTCTTTCTATCAAAAACTTCCTTTGTATTATTCAATAAATTATTCAATGTAACACCCCTTTTCCAAGCAATTTTCTTATTTCCAAACAATTTACTATTTCTACACACAATTTTATAAGAAGACAATTTAAATGGCAAAGAAATAAAATCATATTTTTCTTTAACCTTTACATCCTTACAAATATTACTATTAAATAAAATACTTTTAACAAATTTATCAGAGTATCCAACACTTAAATAATCTTTATAAAATTGATATTTCTGAAACAAAGCTACCCCCCCTAGAATTATTTAATTTAATATTCCTATGACAATAATTCCTTAAAGCAGCTACTTTATGAGATACAGACTGATAGCTATCAGGTTTAATTATAGATCTTAATTCTTTACTTTTAACTAAATGACTGCACAATAAACAATTAGTTTCTATATTTCTAATCACCAAAAGATCTAAAAATTTTAACTTACCAAAATCTAACCCCCCTCCTTCTAACACAAATTTTATAGAAGGATCAAAACAATTAAACTCATTTACAAATTCCTTCAATTTACCATTCTCAACAACAAATAAACAATCATCAACATATCTGACAAATAATTTTACATATAAACAATTCTTTTTAATAATAATTTCCTCTTCCATAAAACTAATATAAACTGAACATACTAAAGGAGAAATAATATAACCTATTATCCACCCTTCCTTAATCTTATAAAAATTACCTTTATAAGTAAAATACATAGAATCTTCCAATAACAAAAACAAATCTTTAATTACCTTAATTTTATTTTTTGATAAAGAACTTTTCTTAATCAATACAGACAAAAGAACATCAATACTGCTTAACCTATTAACAGACTGATACATATTTTCAATATCTAAACTTCCAAATACCCAACTACTTTCCATTTTAAAATTATTAATCTTATCAAAAGCCTCAAAAGAAGAAGAAACTGTGTACTGACCAAAATCAACAAATTGTTTTAAAAAAATTATTCAAGAATCTAGAAATACCTTCTACAACACTACCTGTAAAATCAAAAATAAATCTTAAAGGAAAACCATCTTTATGAGTTTTAATATTCACAAACATCTTAGCTGATGTAAAATCATTAGGATAGCATTTTAAATAATCTACTCTATTAAAAATTTTTAAATTAACCATTTTCTTCATAATATCTATCAATTTTCTTTTAATCAAATTACCTGGATTTTTATCTAACAACATATATTTACCATTATTTAATTCTCTATCCATTTTCTCTTTGAAATCATCTCCTTTCATAATAACAAACCTACCAGCTTTGTCTTCACGAGAAATGATTACATCATTAGCAATTAACCTATTTTTAAGATGTTTAATCTCAGCAGGATTAATAACACGACGCTCTTCCTTTTTAAACTTTTATTCAAAATCGATTGAATACCAACTTTCTGCTCATCACTCAAATTACTAGATTCAATAGACGAAATTGTATCAAAAACTATATTTTTTGAATGAAATGGAACAAAATTTGGGCCTTTACCAAGAATATCTAATTCTCTATCATTTAACTTCAAATCCGTAAGATTAACAACTCTATCCTCAGAAACATTATTCTCATAACCTTTATCACTACAATAAACTTTATTAACTTTCCCAAACAACCACTTTAATTTTCTTTCATATTTTTTACAATATAAATTTGACCTATTCTGTCTAAACTGTCTCATAAAAAAATTCAAAATTGAATAATTAAAATCTTGCCTCCTTTCTAAATAAAATCTATTCCTTTTATATAGATAAATAAATTTATAAAACCTTACAAAATTATCTTTTAAAAAACTATTCAATATATATGTTTGTAACTTAAAAACTAAATTTTTATTTTGAATCAACTTTTTATTTTTACTAAAATTAATAA